>MU680346.1:21602-35195 GCA_026770625.1 Nicotiana glauca | reverse complement strand
TGTGCGGGAGGGGGAGGGTGGGGGGTAGGTGGTGCAGAAAAAAAAATAGATATTTAAAATTACAAAAAAAAAAAATTTAAGGTAAAAAAATATTTTTTTTTCGAGGGGGGATGGAGAGGTAGTAGGGTGGATGGTAACGGAAAAACTGAAATTTAAAAAAAAAATTTGGAGAAGGGGTGGGGTGGGGTGGGTTGGTGAGGGTGAGAAAGGTTGAGAAGAAGTTTTGGAAAATATTTTCCCTTCTTTTGATAAGGAAAATATTTTCCTCCAATTGGAGGAAAATAAATTGATAAGAAAAATATTTTTCAAAATATTTAAGCCAACCAAACATGGAAAAATTGAAAAATATACCAAACACTCCCTAAATTAAATTGGCTAATAATAAATGACAAATTTTCACAGTTAATCTGATATGATATCTTAAACATACAGCAATAAATTATTATGATTAATTAAATGCTATATGTATGGGTGCGAATTTGGTCAATCACGTCTCAAAGTTAACACGACCAACCACTAAGTGCCTACAAACCGATACGAGGGGGACCACCCAGGGGCGAAAAGAGAGAAGTCCTCGCGTCATCGTCGGCTTCGTTATAGAACATACCTCTTAATTTGTCGTTCTCGAGATTAAATGAAAATCCTCCAATATATAAATGGGATTTATTCCTTGTAATAGGCATATGGTTTTTGATAATATACAATCTCTTTCTCTCTCTCTCTCATTTTCTTCCTTCCACTTGTCTCTCTCCTTCTCTATTATTGTAATTCCCTTTACTAAAGTTATCCTAGGGTTTATTATTTTCGACTACGATTTACCCCTTCATCCTTTTTGATTAATTTTCTTAAAAAGAGTTTTAACATCTTTTGAGTCAAACAATTTGGCGCCGTCTGTGGAGATTTTCATAGTCGAAATCATAGTTCTCATCTAGGATATAAAAAAGCAACGTTCACTGTTCTTCGTACCCCATAAGAACCAACAATGGCGAAAAAATAAATAAGGTTGAAAATGATAGCAGATGTCTCAAATAACCTCTTAGGCTCCCTCGATGAAGCCAATAGGGAAGATACCGAGAATATAATACCAAGCGGTACACCGGAGGGGGAGATCTCGCCCTCTACACATGGGGATGTGACAGTCTTGCGTGAAAAAGGAGCTTTCACGTCCATGGTGAGAGAAACACCGCCGGCGGTCAAAAAGCTACTAGAGTAGTGGTTAACAAGTGCCCTGAGCAATATGCTCGAAAAGCCCCCTTAAGGAAATGTCGAAGACTCGCTGACTCCTGAAATAGCAGTTGCCACCGGCGAGCCGGATGCTATGCGAATGAACAACACCTGCACAGTCATCGATGCAAGCGACGGTTCACTTACAACCATTTTAAAGAAAATGGAATAAATGGAAAATGAAAACAAAATACTTCGTGAACAAATGAAAGAGCACTAGGAAAGGGTTGACAAAATACCTGGCGCCCCTAAGTTACTACCAAAACGTGATGTGGGAAGGTTCGTCGAGCAGTCATATAGCGAAGAAGTTGCTCCTTACCCCATCCCAAAAACCTTCAAAATGCCATCATACTTGAGAATATACGATGGGACCACGGATCCAGAAGATCATCCGATCCACTACATTACCGCGGTGAAGGGCAATGACCTGTCAAAAGAACAAGTGTCGTCTGTGCTGCTGAAAAAGTTTGGTCAGACTTTGATAGGAGGAGCATTGACATGGTACTCCCAGCTACATACACGATCGATACCAGAGTTCGATGAGATGGCGGACAAATTTGCTACCGCCCATGCAGGAGATAAGAAGGCCGAAGATAGGGTCAACGACATCTTCGCCATCAGGAAAATAGATGGCGAGGGACTTAGAGATTTCCTGGCCCGATTCAACAGGGTATAAATGGGACTGCCAAATCAGTCAGAAGGAATGGCGATCGCAGCCTTCCAAAATGGGCTAAGCGGGAACAGATCAAAGGCAACTAAGAAATTGCTCAACAGACTCATGAAGTATCCCCCCACCACATGGGAAGAAATTCATAACGCCTATTGCGCCAAGGTAAGAGCAGACGAAGACGACCCATGGTCCAACCCAACGACTAACGTCACTCCAATTTGGGGTAAGGAGGGATCGACGCAACGAAGGGCGAAGGGATAAACTCCCACGATTCAACCGAGAAAGGCATCAGCCCTATATCAGAGCACCTAACCTGCCTCCTCCGAGGCATGTAGATGTCGTGTCATGAACACCACACCCCTTCGAAATGAAAGAGGTATGCCTCCATTGTTATCTTCTCATAACTTTTGTGTTTCCCTTTCAGAAATAGTGCACTCACTAGAGAAGCTGGGCACGAAGATGCAGTGGCCACAAAAAATGAATTTAGATCCAAGCGCGAGAAGGTCAAATGTCCTTTACGAATTGCATCAGGAACAAGGACACAAGACCGAGGATTGCATAGGTCTACGGCAAGAGGTGGTCAGGATATTGAACTAGGGACATCTGAAAGAACTGCTCAGTGATAAAGGAAGGGCCAAATTCGCGAGGGGATGCAACTCGTCTCAAGGACCTCCAAAGCCACTATCGCCGGCACGTACCATACAGATGATCATCGGTGGTGGCGACGATTTGGTAATCAACCACGTGAACTTCACCACTACGCACAAGCTCAAACGAACGGTCTACGAACAGTATGATGACTTCGAAGACAGTATCATCTTCGAAAAGTCAGATGTCGACGCTTTGTCTTTCCCTCATTATGATGCTTTGGTTATAACACTACGCATCACTGATACAGATGTAAAAAGGATCATGGTAGACGGAGAAAGTGGCGCGTGTATTATCTACCTGAGAGTTCTCGTGCAAATGAGACTCGAGGATAAGATAATACCGTGTTGCATAACACTGACGGATTTTAACAATGCAGTAGAATGGACATCCGGAGAAATAGCATTGTAGCAGGGGGAGTCACGCTGGAGACCATATTCCACGTCATGGACCAGGAAACATCCTATAATGCTATCATAGGACGCCCATGGAAACACGCCATGCGAGCCGTCCCCTCAAGCTTTTATCAAGTTATCAAATTTCCCACCCCGTGGGGAATATTCAGCATTTGAGGCGAGCCGCACACCGCCCAGGAATTCTATTGGATCGCCCAAGATTACACACATACCAAACTGCTAAAAGGAGCAAGCGCGGAGGCATAGCAATCAGCTGTGTCGGGTACTAAAATAGACCTGTCGGCAGAGGTCATCCGAGACCCAGATATCATAGAAGCCTGCAAGGTAACTATTGAAAATCTCAACCCAGTCCAGCTGGATAATGCCGACGACACAAAAAAGGCTTACATATGGCACAACCTCTCTGAGCCAAGTAAGTACCGTGAATTTTTAACTAATAATGCCGACCTATTTGCTTTTTCCCACTCAGATATGCTAGGTATCCCAAAAGACATCACCATTCATAGGTTGAATATTGACCCACTCTATCCGCACGTATGACAAATGAGGAGAAAATTCAATGCTACGATCAATAAGGCAGTCAGTGAAGAAGTGGACAAGGTGCTAACTAACGGTTCCATCAGAGAATCGAAATACCCCCAATGGGTCGCCAATGTGAACATGGTCAAAAAGAAGAACGGAAAATGAAGAATGTGCGTGGACTTCACCGATCTGAACGAGGCATGCCAGAAAGACTCATTCCCGTTACCCCATATCGACCAGTTGAACGATGCAACAGCGAGGCATGAACTGCTGAGTTTTTTGGACACCTACTCCGATTACAATCAAATCCTGATGGCCGAAGAAGATCAGTAAAAGACAACCTTCATCACTCATCAAGGGACTTATTGTTATAAAGTAATACCGTTTGGACTCAAGAACGCAGAGGCCACTTACAGCGGTTGGTCACCAAAATGTTCAAGGAACAGCTCAGTAAAACAATGGAGGTCTACATTGATGATATGCTGGTAAAATCATCAAAGAAAGAGGACCACATTAATCATTTGAAAGAAGCATTCGAGATATTGAGGAAGTACGGGATAAAGTTGAATCCAGAAAAATGCGCTTTCGGCATGGCCTCAGGAAAATTCCTAGGATTCCTCGTATCACAACAAGGAATCAAAGTCAACCTAGATCAAATCAAAGCCATTGACTCAATACCTGAAGCACTGACCAGCAAGAAACAGGTGCAAAAGCTGATGGGGCGAATGGCCGCCTTGTTGAGGTTCATTTCACGATCCTCGGATAGATGTCACAAATTCTTCAACGTACTAAGGAAAGATCATGGGCTACAATGGAACGAGGAATGCATCAACGCCTTGGAGAAACTAAAGGCATACCTATCCTCACTATCGCTACTCGTCAAAGCTGAGCCAGGTAAATGTTTGCTCGTATATTTAGCCGTATCTGAGGTAGCTGTCAGCGCAGTCCTGGTCCGTGAAAATAAAGGTATGCAATCCCCTATCTATTACATTAGAAAAACCTTAATAGATGCCGAGACGAGGTACCTTCACCTTGAAAAACTCACTTTGGCACTAGTCACAGCTTTACGCAAGCGTAGACCACATTTTCAATGTCACCCCATAAAAGTAATAACGACCTTTCCCCTAAGGAGCATTCTACATAAACCTGAGCTCTCAGGCAGACTCGCCAAATAGGCCATAGAGCTCAGTGATCATGACATAACTTATCACCCACGAACTGCCATTAATTCGCAGGTGCTCGCTGATTTTGTCGCCAATTTTAGTGCAGAAATATTGCCAGAGGCAGAACAAGAAGTGCTTCGTGCCTCCGCTTGTATCGACCTCTGGACCCTCTACACCGACGGCGCTTCAATTGCATTAGGATCGGGACTGGGACTCGTCCTCGAAGTCCCTACGAGAAAAGTAATTCGCCAGTCCATACGATGCCCCGAGATGACTAACAATGAGGCCGAGTATGAGGCTGTGATTGTAGGTATGAAGTTAGCCCTCAAATACGGAGCCCGACGACTCATCCTCCACTGCGACTCTCAACTCGTCATAAATCAAGTCACCGGGACTTTCCAAATCAAAGAGTAGAGACTACAGAAGTATCAATCGGAGATCCATAAACTAATGTCGGAGTTTGATGAATGTCGCTTCGAGCAAATCCCTAGGTCAAAAAAACATTGAAGCAGATGGCCTCGCCAAATTAGCTGCGGCCACCAGAAATATCAACAAGGAAAATGCGGTCACCCTCCTTCATTCAGCCATAGACCACATCGAGGTACCCTCTCTGAATTTAACCTGGGACTGGCATAACTGCATTGTGTCCTATTTACAGGACAAAACACTCTCACAAGACAAAAAAGAAGCCAAGAAACTCCGAGTGCGGGCCGCTCGGTACAGCCTGATAATTCACAACCTCTACAAGAGAACATTTGGTGGTCCCCTAGCCAAATTTCTTGGGCCACACCAAACAAGAAAAGTACCAGAAGAAGCGCATGAGGGTCACTATATAGCCTACACAGGGAACCGCGCCCTCGTCCGATATCTCATCTATGCTGGCTACTATTACCCACTATGAAAAAAAAGCAGCGGACTACGTCCGGAGATGCGAGCAGTGCCAAAAATATGCCCCTATGATACATCAGGCGGGAGAATTCCTCCATTCCATCACCTCGTCGTTGCCTTCCATAAAATGGGGGATGGACATAGTCGGACCCCTCCCGGCAGGGCGAGGAAAGGTACGTTTTCTTTTGTTTTAACTGATTATTGCTCTAAGTGGGTGGAGGCAGGTGCATACGCCCAAATACGCGAATAGGAGGTCGTCGCCTTCATATGGAAAAATATTATATGTCGCTTCGGCATCCCCAAAGAAATCAGCTGCGATAACGGACCTCAGTTCGTCGGAAAGAAAACAACCGAGTTTTTCAAAAAAATGGCATATCAAGTGGATACTCTCCACACCATATCATCCCGCTGCCAACGGCCAAGCCGAGTCCTCCAACAAAGTGATATTGAACATATTAAAGAAGAAGCTCAAAGAAGACAAGGGGTTATGGCCCGAATTACTAACTGAAGTATTATGGGCATACCGAACTACACCAAAGTCCAGCATGGGAGAAATGCCATATTCATTGGTCTAAGGGACCGACGCAGTCATACTCGTCGAAGTTGGGGAGCCCAGTCTAAGATACTCCCACATAAGCAGAGCAGATAACGACGAGGGTAGGTTGCAAGACCTAGATGAGGTCGAAGAACGGAGAGACATGGCCCACATAAGAATAGTAGCACAGAAGCAGCAAGTAGAGAGATATTACAACAAAAAAGCAAAGGTAAGATCACTCAAAGTTGGCGACTACGTCCTTAAAGCCAAAACATTGGCATCAAAAGACCCAAATGAGAGAAAGTTGGGAACCAACTGGGACGGACCATATAAAATCATAGTGATAGCAAACAAAGGGGCATTCCAACAAGAAACAATGGAAGGAAAACCGCTCCAAAACAGCTGGAACATTGCACATCTCAAGTACTTCCACTTCTGAAAGGCGTCACCTAAGCCGTACTCTTTTTTCCTTACCTGAGTTTTGTCCCAATCAGGTTTTCCTCGGAGAGATTTTTAACGAGGTGGCAAAAGGGGACAACCTGTGGATCAAAGCATTGTTCATTACCTCGGCCCATCAACACCACCTCTAGGCCAAAGTAATGAAGGGACTACACCAGTCAACCTCCATTGTACGAACTGAAATCTTCATTCTATGTACAGAATTCCCCATTGCAATAATAGAAATCTCCATTGTATGAACAAAATTCTCCAATGTATGAACACCTCCATCATGTGAAACGCACAGTTTATGCACGGAGGATACTACTTCGACAATAGTCGAAGCAATATCCTAATGGCTAAGGCCATCGATATCAGTTCAACCTCATTCGAACCACGGCGGATACTACTTCAAAGACAATCGAAGCAACATCCTAATAGATAAGGCCATCGACATCAGTTTGACCTCGTTCGAACCACGGAGGATATTACTTCGACGACAATCGAAGCAACATCCTAATAGTTAAAGCCATCGACATCAGTTCGACCTCGTTCGAACCATGGCAGATACTACTTTGACAACAGTCGAAGCAATATCCTAATGGCTAAGGCCATAGACATCAGTTCGACCTCGTTCGAACCACGGCGGATACTACTTCGACAACAATCGAAGCAACATCCTAATGGCTAAGGCCATCGACATTAGTTCGACCGCTCTCGAACCACAGGGGATACTACTTCGACAACAATCGAAGTAACATCCTAATAGCTAAGGCCATCGACATCACTTCAACCTCGTTCGAACCACGGCGAATATTACTTTGACGACAGTCAAAGCAACATCCTAATGGCTAAGGCCATCAACATCAGTCCGACCTCTTTTGAACTACAACGAAATATATATCTTTTAAAAGGGAAAACGACGAACAAAAAGTGAAAAAATAAAGTTTATATATTACAACAAAAAATAGTATTTACATTCGTCCTTTTCATACGGACCCCAGTGCAACCAACGCCCAAAAAATCCCCAAACAGAATGTACAAACTTAAACTACTCATCGTCTTCAGTAACGCAGACGTCCTCGTACCACGAATCCGAGTCAAGGTGGTTCACATCATCAGAGGCAACGTCCTCCCCATCAGGGTTATCAGGATAATATCCATATGACTCGCGAGCTGAACGCGCCTCATTATGCACCGCCTGAACCTCCACCTCTGTCACCCGGCCCCCAGTACGAAAAGTTCTATATACATCAAGTCGAGCCTCCGCATAGACCACATCTCATAAATGCGACGAGGCGCACCCTGACCAATTGGAGGATGTGAGGTTGAGGGCCTAGAATAGTGGTCTGTTTCCTCTACCCTCAGCGGAGCCACTTGCCTTTGCAATGCGACCAATTTATCAGCATTGGCATCTAGCTCGCCCTTAAGCCCGTCAACTTTTGCCGTCTTGGCACTCAGCTCGGCAGTCAAACCAGCTACCTTCTGTTGTAGGTCGGCATTCTCCACCATCACCCCTTGACTCAACTCGTGGTCATCCTCTCTCGCCTTAAGAAGGGCTTCCAATTTACTGTTTCGAGCGATAGCCCTCACTAGCTCCTCTTCCCTCTCCTCCAGTTCCGCCACCCTACGCTCCAACTGGGCTTCCCGCTGCTTAAGCCCCTCACAGAACAATTGGAACTCAAGATCCTGACAGTAGATGTCGGCCATCGCTCGGTGCTTGCAGCGGTATTGTTGGTATTTCTTACAGTGGAAGCATTACTACCGAGACATCCCTTGTCTCGGAGCGATTTCCTTAAGGATTCGCCCACTACTCTGACCCCCGTGCTTTCAGAGACAGATCAGACTCACTTAGATGATCTCCAAAGAAAGTACAGTATACCCGCCCACATAGAGATGGTCTTGGCAGGGGGAGATTATGTTGATGTTCATAGGCCGGGGTACTGTGCCTTTTACGAGTACCCCTTTCGATCGGATACGCCCTTCCTCTATTTCCTTTGGCGGAAGAGTTCTGTAGATTCTATCATGTCTGCCCGGCCCAGCTTACACTATTTATGCTAAAGGTGCTTCTGCTGTTGTCCAAGTACGCAAAATGGCTCGATGCAACGTCTCCGTTCATCATCTCTTACACTTATTTACAGTCGGTTTCCTTAGAGGGACCATGGTATATTTGAGACTTCGCGGTACAAAGGGGTTGGTGGTTATAACAGATGACCGGGCGAGCTGCAAATTCTGGCACAAGTATTTGTTCGTTAAGACCGAGCACGTGGTCTCTAACCCCGCCGACTTTCCTAAGAGGTGGAACAAAACTCGTAAGTGTTGCAGTTCACTGGATTCCCCGTCTTCTGCAATTACTGCAACTTTCTAATCTCTTATATTGCAGCTATGGCTCGTCCGCCCTAACCCGTTGTCGATCTTATGAACTGGGTCGCCGGCCTGCTTCCTCACACGGAGGAGACTCGAACTTGGTCTGCCTTTATATAACGTTACATCCCTAAAATTTCCTCAGGTAAACTTTTGATTTTTGCATTGGAGGTCGTGTGACTATCTAACTGTATAACTATTAATGATGACAGGTCGGGGGGGCTTCCAGGAAAAAGGCGCCAGTCCCTACTTTTATATGATCTGCTGCTGCTGTAGAAGCTCAGGATGTTTTGTGTACATCTGCCCGAGACGGTTGTCCCTTACTTCTTCAACAGGGGGCCACGTCCGTTACTACAGTTGCGAGAGATACGGTCTCGTTGGCGCTGCCCCACATCTAGCTGATGAATCCTCTAATGGTGAGGAGTCGTTGGAGAGGAAGAGAAAAAGATTGGATCTAGGAAAGGGGGTAGCCATTGAAGCCGATGGGAGTGGAGCATCTCGGACGGCCCCAACGCCCGTATTTATGGCCGATGCTATTTTGTCGGGGAGATCAACTCGTGAGGAGAGAGCTGTCCTAAGGGTTAGTTCGGGGGCGCATCATCCAATATCGGAGGGCCTTGCGTAGAAGCTGACGAGTCGGGTTCCGACATCGGCCTTTAGGACATCAATGAGTTTTTGAGTTGCCATACTCATGTGGAAGTGATGATGGACGGGTCTGACCGTCATGTGATAATTCCAGGGGGTTATAACTTGCTATTAAATAGCGAGCAGGTTGCTTCGGCCCTCGCTCCTTTATGTGCCGCTCCCGAGAACGAGATGCTTGCGATAATGAATGATGCGGAGCTATGTCGGAAGATCGTCGGCATGGCCTTACTGGTAGGTTCCTTTTGTTTTTCCTTGTGTCGTGGCTGGTATGGGAATGGTGTTTACATTTTGATCTCTTTTTGTCAGACCCTCGTCTTGGAGGCGGAGAGAGATCATCGCGAATGCAAGAGGACGGACCTCTATAGGAGTACCTCTCCGTCATGGGAGAAGGGTGGTGCGTTCAACGGAGCAGCCTCAGATACCCTTTCGTTAGTACGACGAGGCCTCGGCATGTTTTTGTTTGAGGAAAGTCACATAAAAAAGGAAGGAAGAAGAAGAACAATCTCCGGTCAAGAACGAAAGTGAAGAAACGTGAAAACAGGAGAGGAGGGTTGGAGAATTATCAAGAATGGCTAAAGTTCTTCAACAAAATTGAACCCTTCACCTATTTATAGGGTTGAGTGGCGCCAGAATTGAGGCGGCAGGTTTCAAATCAGTACGGGAAATAAAGTGCCAAACCGTCAGCTTTTTTACCTCGAAAATACGCATAATGACGATGCATGCAAACGCTAACGTCACCTAGGGAGAGGTGTTCATTTCAACGGTCCGCCAAATACAATTACTGTCTCCTACTGGCCACTTCGTAACGTTTCGACAAGTCAAACTCTCCTTAAATGAGGCATTAATTCTACCCATCAAGGATGCATCTCGCTGCGACCTCGACTAGCGGAGGGACTAAATGTATGGGTGCGAATTTGGTCAATCACGTCTCAAAGTTAACACGACCAACCACTAAGTGCCTACAAACCGATACGGGGGAGGAGGGGGGGGGACGACACAGGGACGAAAAGAGAGACGTCTTCGCGTCATCGTCAGCTTCGTTATAGAATATACCTCTTAATTTGTCATTCTCGATATTACATGGAAATCCTCTAATGTATAAGGGGGATTCATTCCTTGTAATAGGCAGATGGTTTTTGATAATATACAAGCTCTCTCTCTCATTTTCTTTTTTCCATTTGTCTCTCTCCTTCTATATTATTGTAATTCTCTTTATTAGAATATCCTAGGGTTTATTATTTTTGACTATGATTTACCCCTTCATCCTTTTTGATTGATTTGTTTAAAAGAGTTTAGTCAAACTATATCGTATACATAAAATTGCACTATAATAATACTATATGTTACTTTTAACATATTGATCAAATTGGCCCCTGCTCTTTTCAGTGGACGCTCCAATTTGTTCAATATATCAAAAGCTTAAAAGGCGGGGAAGGTGGGATCAGAGGAAATTGTACAATAATTAGCTGTCAATGATCTTTGACCTATAGAAGAAAAGTCTACCTAGGCCAGCACATGTCTTCCCCACATCAACTTCATGGAATTTTACTCAATATTTCGGTGTATTCTTTCCTTCTTCTTTTTCCCACGTGTATTCCATCTTATCTTCGATGCATGTATGCCTGTTCCTATTGTTAATCGCAACTTCAGATTAAAAAAATTATAATTATAAAGTGACAGTAGGCGTAAAACTATTCAAACTACTATAAATTGTTATAAGTGCATCTTATATTCTTTTGCTCGTTGATGGTATATGCAACGATCTTACCGGTCGTTTTGAGCTCTAGCGCATCTTTCAGCAGTTTGAGGCCATGAGCAGTTTCACTACAGGTATTATGGCTTGTACGCATGATCGGAATTGGATTTTGAAAAGTTCGGAGTTGATTTGAAAAGAAAATTTTTATTTCAGAAGCTTTAATTTGGAAGAATTGACGAAAGAGTGATTTTTGAGTAAACGACCTTGGAATCGAGGTTTGAAGGTTCCAAAAAGTTCGTATGATGATTTTGGACTTGGACGTATGTCCGGACCGGGTTTTGGATGACTCGGAACGTTTCAGTGCCTATTATGGAAGTTGGAATTTTGGAGAATTTCATAAATTTGGGTTGAGATGTATTTCAATGTTATCGATGTTCGTTTGCGATTCTGAGTCTGGAAATAGCTCCGTATGGTAATTATGATATTGGGAGCAAATCTGAAAGTAGATTTGGAGGTCCGCAGGTCATTTCGGGGTCATTCCGGAAAAGTTATAAATTTGAAGTTTTTTTTGAGAAGTTTGACCGGAACTAAACTTTTTGATATCGGGGTTGATTCTGATTCCGAAAGTTGAAGAAGGTCAGTAATGTCAAATACGACCTGTGTACAAAGTTTGAGGTCAATCGGACGAGATTTGATAGGTTTCGGCATCGAATGTTGAAGTTTGAAGTTTTAAAGTTCATTAAGCTTGAATTGGGTTGTGATTCGCGATTTTGATATTTTTCGATAGGATTTAGAGGCTCGACTAAGTTCGTTATGTTTTTGGACGTTTTGGTATATTTGGTTAAGGTTCTGGGGGGCCCGAGTGGATTCCGGGTGGTTAACAGATTGAAATTTGAAGTTGAGGAAGAACTGAAGCAGATGGGCTTCTGGTGTAACCGCAGCTGCGTGAAGAGGGTCGCAGGTGCTGGAAAGGACTCGTAGAAGCGGACTAGCAAGGGGAGGCCAGTGACTGCAGAAGCGGACCATAGACCGCACCTGCGAAGGCGCAGGTGCGAAAGAAGGCATCGCAGAAGCAGCACAAGCGCCACAGAAGCGGCCTATGCACCGCAGCTGGAAAAATTCTGAAGGCAGTGAGGTTCCTTTAAAACGGGGGTTTGGCCCATTTTTCTTCCATTATATCTTGGTTGGATGATTTTGAAGAGCCTCAAGTAGAGATTTTCGTCATCTATGTCAAGGTAAGTGATTCTCACCTATTGCAAGTTAAATACTTGGATTATATATGTATTTGAGCATGAAAACTAGTAAGAATCTGGGATTTTGAAGAAAAACCTAGAACTTGGCATTTTTAGATTTTTACCACGAATTTGAGCATGGAATTAGACATAAATTATATATTTGATTTCGTGAGGTTATGGGTAAACTTTATCTTCGAAAAATTTCGAAATCTGGGCACATGGGCCTGAGGGTGATTTTTGTTGACTTTTCGATTGGGGTTAGAAATTATTATAAATTGAAATGTTATGAGTATTTGAGTATACATTTATGGGTTTGCATTACTATTGGCTAGTTCGGAGCGTCGAGCATCGGATTGAGTCGTCGGAAGGGCTTGAAAGTCGGTTATGGAACTTTGGAGCGAGGTAAGTCTCCTTTCTAACCTTGTAAAAGGAAATTAACCATTTAGGTGAACTAAATTACTATGTGCTTCTATGTGTGGGAGCTACGTACGCATGAGGTAACGAGAGTCCGTACGTAGCTACTAGCTATGCCTATATCCGGATAGTTTTAGGCTTATATCATGCGTTGTTGATATTGTTATTGATTTATATTTATTGCTTCCCTTGAGAGGTAGTGAGATTGAGTTTGCTTATTAAATATTTTGAAAGGAGTGAAATTGAAGAATATAGATTTAAAAGGTTTTATTTGAACTTCGTATTTTCGAAAAGAATAGAGAAATGTTATAATAGCTTAAGAAATCTATGTGTAATCGCGTCGCATGTATGTTTCGCGAGCGGGGTAATTTTATTAAAAAGTTACAAGCTGAGTTTCCCTTATTTTTAAAAGAATCAAGAAAGAGATATGATTTAAATGTTAAACTTATATCTGACCGTGTCGCAAGTATGATCCGCCAACGGGGTGATTCCTTAAATTTATATTTGACGTCGCATATATGATTTGCCAGTGGGGCATTTTCTTCTATTACTCTAATCGGTTCGAGTAGTTTGCCTCAACAGGAATTATGTACCACACTCTCATGGGAGCGGGCCATTCGCCTCGACATGTTAATAGATGCATCTATGGTTCGCGTCGTTCAAACCTCGTGAGTGCATAATTTACGTTTATGTTGGATCGGAACGTACGCCTCAGCATTTCCTATATATATATAT
>MU680346.1:5913-18833 GCA_026770625.1 Nicotiana glauca | reverse complement strand
ATTTTGAACGTTTTTGTCTTGTAAGGAAAGTAGACTAACGGTACATTTATATACATGGTAATAAACCAGCCCAACCTTGACCTAAATATATATATAGATATTCTCATTTCCGACTCCTTTCCTAGTATCTAAGTATTTCCTCTCCCCATTCCTTCTCCCTGGCTATAAGTCTCCAAATGGTAACGAGGAGAAAAGAAGAAATCTTGGTTATATAGCCAGAACTGTGGAAAAAGTATTGATGAAGGATGGCTAGAATATATATGGCGGAGGAATGAATAAAGAAGGTACAAAACTTGGATGTGCCTGGCTCCCTGTATGCCACACACTTTCACCAATCTGTGACTTCTTTGATTGGCTGATCAGTGGGTGGCGTGCGAGGAGCCAAGCATACCACATTATATTCTTTTCTCCATCTTTCCTCCCGTATCAACTTATCTGGTGTGGATGTTTTTATTCTCTTTTTCTTTGATTTTCTCTTACAGTCTAGAGATTGACTCAGAATAAAGAGTTAGTGATATTCTTTAAATTAATAAGTATAACCTCATCATACGTATACATTTTAGTTTCTTTATTATTATTTTTTTACATGTGTATATATGGTTCGAAGCAAAAGAACTAGATTGAATTTAAGCCACCTCCATACTAAAAGTCGCTCTAAAATTGCCTCGATCATCACCATTGGTTCCACCTCACTCCGTTAATCCTTTTTTGTTTTTTGTTTTTTGTTTTGTGATTATGATGTATTAATCTCATATGTTATCTAGACTTCTACACATGCACTTTTAAATTCAGATAATTATCATTTCCTTCTGTTTCATGCATGCGTGAACATGTCAAAACAATGTATACTTCTATCGTGTAACGATTTCTAATGCTTGATTTATTTTTAACCTATGTTTTCCTGTGCGAAACCCGCATATTGGATTAATAGTATTAGCTTAATTTTTGAATAATTAACAACAGCATTAAGAACGTAAGTTAATGGGCTGAAATTGTAATATTGCCTATCGTGCAGTTTGACTTTCAAAATTCGATGCTCATTGTTTAAAGTTTTAGATTTGCTTATTTTAGAATAAAATAAACATATGTTTGATAGTGAATAGTTAGTTGAGTTTCTTTGTCTATATTCCCTCTATATCTATATCTATATTACTATAAAAATAAAAAGTCCTAAACTGAAAAGTCAAATTACCATAAGTCCTTTCTAAAAATCTAAATACCATATTTATAAAATACATTAAAAAAAAGCTAAATAAAAACACCATTTTTTTCTGAAGGGATGTAACCCTTCAGATAAGTTACCATGTATAAATTATATTCTAACTAAATACCTTATTTAATTAAAAAGAACTCTATTAAAATAACCTAGCCCCTACGAAAAGAACACTGTTTTGGAAAATGTCTATTAAGACTGTCTATTTTCATACAGTGCCTCGAGTTTATTTGTTCCCGTTTATATTAGCCTCAGTGAAGAGATTTGTATTGAATATTCCAACCAGTTCTTTTAATTAGCGTTTTTGCAAAGGCAGTATTGAACAAAATAAAAGATTAAAAAAAAGGTATCTTGGCACCTTCTTTGAGAAATTTGAACTGTTATTAGTACTTCTGTTGCATCATTAAACTAAAATCTAATGTCCCGATCTTTTTCCTTTTCCTTTTTTTTTTTTTTTGGTTTTTGTTCTTACTCTACTTTTAAAATCGTGAAAGTCTGGGGTAAAAACATTATTAGTTTAAGATACTAGTCTTTTAACTTTGCCACGTTAATCTTTTGTCTATATTTATTAGATAGTCAAGTTGTATCGAAAATTTTGTGAGAAATTATTAAAATAAAAAATAATAGTGGATAACTATTTAAATACAGTTTCCCTGCTGGTTATGTCATGGTATTCAAAACAATAAATATGTGCCTCAAAATAATATGTGTTTTGATATGCTTTGTTTGTTTATATTATTGTTTTTAGTTTTTATAGTCTGAGGACTGTATTGGGAAAAAATCAAATTTACATATTAAAGAATGACGTGTCAGGACACGTAGATCAGTCAAATAGTCAAAGAATTAAAGTTAGCCAAGAAACACGAGCAACAACGGATGCGAGCAAAGGAAGTGGAAGAGGCACGGCCAATTATTCAAGTGATACAGAGTCCGTACCTATTCAAGACATTTAAAGCTCAAAGATCAAAGGAATGAATCTGATAGCATGTGAAAGATAAAATACAGTATTTAATGCGTATTAAATACTAAAAGCGTTAGAGAATATTTATTTAATATAATGATTGTGTAACGTTTCATTTAATGTCATTAATTGCTCATAATAGCCTTATTATGACAAAAGTAAGGCATGTATTTCCAAAATTACTATAAAAAGGAGAATGCTGAACACTTGTAACACACGAAATATTATTGGAACACACTATGATTTACTTGCTTTCTAATCATATTGTTCTCAAAAGCCTTTCTTTATATTCTCTTCTAATTATCAGTAACCCGTGTTCTTCTAAATTTCTAGTTTTGACTAAAAACTTATTTTTTGGTTAAACAAATTGGTTCCGTTACCCGGAATATGATAATCAATTATATTTCAACTTGATTTTCTGTATTGAATCAACTATGTCGAACAACAACGACAACACTTAAGGAAATCAAATCAATCAGCAAAATCAGGAAGATCCTCAAAATAATAATAATCAAGTTCCAACCCCGCACGGCTCACCGCGTTAATCTCGTGAGGGCACTCCTGATGGGTCTCACATAGAAGAACGTGGTCAATTTGCGAATGAAGAGGCTATGAATGATGCCTTACAAAAACTTATTGCCTCGCAAGTCAATAAGGCTCTTCAGGCTTTTGTTAGCCAAATTACCTGTTGCTCCTCCCACACCTACACCAATCAACAATACTTTGGAAAATCCTCGTTCTGGATTAGTTATTTCAGGCAGTGGTGGAACCCCTAGTGAAACACAGGAAGGAGACCCAGGCAATTCAATTAATTCTGATTTACAAAATCTTGTACTAACTTTGCAGAAACAACTTAAGGAGCAAAATGAACGCATAGAACAAATATCTGGAGTACCACATGTGATCAAGGGAGTAGATACAGATAAATATTCTCAACAACCATGGAAGCAAAGTGTTGCCTCCCTCCCAATTCCAAAGAAGTTTAAGATGCCTAAAATTCAAAAGTACGATGGTACGTTAGACCCGCGAGATCACGTTACTGCATTCACGACAGGCGTCAAGGGCAACGATTTGACTAAGCAGGAGATTGAATCAGTCCTAGTCAAGTCAAAAAATTTGGTGAAACACTCCCTAAAGGGGCCTTAACATGGTATTCTCTTTTACCTGAAAATTCTATAAATTCGTTTGCTGAGCTTGCAGATCTATTTATTAAAGCACACTCGGGAGCTCAAAAAGTTGAAAAGAGAATGGAAGACATTTTCAAAATCAAGAAAGGTGATTCAGAGTTTCTTAGAGAGTTCATAGATAGATTTCAAAGGGAAAGAATGACGCTGCCACGAGTACCTGACAATTGGACGGCCATAGCTTTCGCCAGCAATTTGAATGAGAAGAGCTCAGAAGCCATGAGGCGACTCAAAGAAAGCCTTCGTGAATTCCTAGCAACAACGTGGAATGATGTCTATAATAGATACAGTGCAAAGATGAGGATTGAAGAAGATATCATTTTACGACATAAAATAGAAGAAAAAGTAAGTTCAAGACGTGTGGAAAATGAAAAAAGATCTGGTAAAAATAGGTACGAGCCTTATATGGGACCTGCGGGAAAGGACTCACGGTCAAGGAAAGATAATCAAAGGTAAGATCACAAATCTAGAAGCAGGGAATCAGACTCCTCATCAAGGTTCAGAAATGATCGGAACTCACGTGGACCACATGACAATGAGGGAAGTTTAAAAGCAAGGTTTGGTGGGTAAAATTTTAACATAACCACCTATGAACTCGTTGTTTTAAGAAGCATGGGAGATAAGGTGCGTTGGCCCAAGGAGATGAAATCGAACCCAAACAGACGAAACCCTGATCATTGGTGCGAATTTTACAACGACCACGGGCATAAAACCGCAGATTGCAGATTTCTGCAAGGTGAGGTTGATCACTTGTTAAAGCAAGGGTATCTCACTGAGCTATTTAGTGAGAAAGGTAAACAAGCATATATGAAGAACAGACAGGAACCTCCAAAACCGCCCTCGCCCAAAAGAACCGTCAATGTTATAAGTGGGTGAGAAGATATCAATGGTGTTTCATATACCGCAACTAATAAAACCTCCAAGATATCAATCACTCATGGGAAGCGGTTGCGACATGTACTAGAAGAAGAGAATATTACATTCAACGATACAGATGTTGAGGGTCTCTTAGCTCCACATAACGATGCACTGGTAATATCTTTACTTGGATATGATACTAATATGAAACGAGTTTTAATTGATTCAGGCAGTTCTGTGAATATTATTTTAATGTGAGTATTGCGCGAGATGCAACCTGAGGATAAATTAATCCCAAAAGCGCATACTTTGTTGGGATTTGACAACTCTAGTGTCGTAACAAAAGGAGAAGCAATGCTTACTACATTGCGTTGTGAAAGATACCAAATTTCAAATCACAGATATAGAAATGGCTTATAACATGATTTTGGGGAGGCCATGGATCCTAGACATAGATGTTGTTCCATCGACATTACATCAAGTTATTAAATTTCCATCACCTTGGGGGATATGTCAAATCAGAGGCGATCAACAAACTTCTAGAAGCATCAATTCTGTTGCAAATTCAACTTATAAGGGTGAAGATAAATAGCAATTACAGAATTCAGGAGGGGGAGATAAGGCATCAACCTCAACTGAACGAGAGAAAATAGATGCAGATTCAAGACCTGATACCATTCAAGATCCAGAGGAGAACGACAACAAAAAAACAACCATTGAGGAATTAGAGGTTGTGGTTTTATTTATACACTGTCCTGAGAGGAAAGTGTATATAGGAGCCAATCTCAGCCCGGAGGTAAAGCGTAAGTTAATTGAACTTTTAAAAGCCAACGCAGGTTGTTTTGCTTGGACCCATTCTGACATGACAGGGATACCGCCAAAGGTCATGACTCATAAACTAAATGAAGATCCATCATACCCTCCAATCAAGCAAAAGAAAAGAAAGCAAGGAACTTTCAAGAATAAGGTGATTCAAGAAGAAGTTCAAAAATTGCTGAAAATCAGTTCAATTTGTGAGGTAAAATATCCTGACTGGTTAGCTAACACTGTTGTGGTTCCTAAGAAGAACGGTAAGTGGCGAGTCTGTGTAGACTACACAGGCCTTAATAAAACATGTCCAAAAGATTCTTTCCTTTTACCACACATAGATCAGTTAATTGATGCTACTACGGGGCATGAGCTATTAAGTTTTTTAGATTCATATTCAGGTTATAATCAAATCAAAATGGATCCAGAAGATAAGGAAAAAACTTCCTTCATAACAGACAGGGGGACTTATTGTTATAAGGTAATGCCCTTTGGTCTTAAGAATGTAGGAGCGACGTATCAGAGGTTAGTTACTCAAATGTTTCAAGAACATTTAGGTAAGACCATGGAGGTATCTATAGATGATATGCTAGTTAAGAATCAGCATTCAGAAGATCATATATCGCATTTATCTAAAACTTTTAGAATTTTGCGAAAATACAATATGAAGTTGAATCCGGAAAAATGTGCATTTGGTGTGGCATCAGGTAAGTTTTTAGGTTTTCTTGTTTCTAACCGTGGTATTGAAGTAAATCCTGCACAGATTAAGGCCATTGAAGAAATCCCTGATATACTTTCAAACAAGAAAGAAGTACAAAGACTGACCGGAAGAATCGCAACTTTGGGAAGATATATTTCCAAGTCATCAGAAAAGTGTTTTAAATTTTTCTCAGCTCTTAAGAAGCAAGATCATTTTGAGTGGAATGAAGAATGCCAACAAGCACTTAGGAATTTGAAAACATATTTATCAAATCCGCCATTACTTGCAAAACCGAAGGAAGGGGAAAGGTTGCTTATTTATCTTGTCGTTTCAGAAGTTGCGGTAAGTGCTGCTTTGGTCCGAGAGGACCAAGGTAAACAATCCCCAATCTATTATGTTAGTAAATCTTTGTTAGATGCAGAGACACGGTATCCGCAATTAGAAAAACTATCACTTGCTTTAATCATGGCATTTAGAAAGTTAAGACCATATTTTCAATATCATCCCATTGATGTAGTGACTGCTTACCCATTACGTAATGTATTGCATAAGCATTAACTATCAGGGAGATTATCTAAATGGGTTATTGAATTAAGTGAATACGAAATCACTTACCAACCTAGAACTATTATAAAATCTCAAGTATTAGTTGATTTCGTGGCTGATTTTAGCCAAGGGATGCAATTAGAAGCGGAAAAAGAGTTACAAGTTTTCAATGGTGCAAACCCAGGGAATTGGATTTTATTTACTGACCGTTCATCCAATGTAAAAGGTGCAGGTCTAGGAATTGTTCTGGTACCACCTACGGGCGAAACCATTAGACAAGATATTAAATGTCATTCTATAACTAACAATGAAGCAGAGTATGAAGCTGTGATTGCAGGTTTGGAATCGGCACGAGAACTCGGCATAACCCAGATTATAATCAAAAGTGATTCACAGCTTGTGGTTAATCAAATGCCGGGGACTTACACAGCCAGGGAGGCAAGGATGCAGCAGTACTTAGAAAAAGTACGAGAATTGATAAAGCAAATTCAGGCTTGGAAAGTTGTACAAATACCAAGAGATGAAAATGTTAAAGCAGATGCTTTAGCCAATCTCGTGTCTGCAGCTGACGTAGCAAATGATGCAAATGCTTCAGTTATACATTTATTTCATTCCGCCCTCGAACCTGATAAGAATGAGGTAAATTTTAATAACTTAACCTGGGATTGGAGGAACTAAAATTGTTTCTTTTTTGCAATATGGTATCGTCCATGGGGATAAAAGAAAAGCACACGCACTTCGAAAAAAGGATGCCCAGTACTGTTTAAAATAAGGTAATCTTTACCGTAAAATATTGGCGGTCCCTTAGCAAGGTGCTTCGGACCTTCTCAAATAGAGTACGTAATGAGAGAAATACACGAGGAACATTACGGAAATTGCGCAAGAGGAAAGTCACTAGTAAAAACCTTGATTAGGGTAGGTTATTATTGGCCTAAAATAGAAGAAGAAGCAGAAAGTTTCGTGGCTAAATGTGACAAATGCCAAAGGTACGATAATAACATGCATAGACCAGCAGAGTTATTGCATCCAGTCATTGCACCATGGTCATTCATGAAATGGGGAATGGATATCGTGGGTCCATTACCACAAGCTAAAGGACAGGTAAAGTTTCTACTCGTACTTACTGATTATTTCACTAAATGGGTAGAGACAGAAGCATTTAAACAGGTACGAAAGAAAGAAGTTAAGGACTTCATTTGGCGGAACATAATATGCCGATTTCGAGTACCAAGAGAGATCGTGTGTGATAATGGCCCGCAATTTATAGGATCTCAAATCACATAATTTTTTCAAAGTTGGCAAATCAAAAGGATAATGTCTACATCATACCATCCAGTAGGTAATGGACAAGCAGAATCAACAAATAAGGTAATTATCAACAATTTAAAGAAGTGGTTACAGGAATCAAAAGGTAACTGGCCTGAGGTATTACCCGGGGTTTTATGGGCTTATCGTACAACTACAAAGATGAGCATAGGAGAAACAACATTTTCATTGGTTTATGGTGATGAGGCTTTGATTCCAGTTGAGATAGGAGAACCAAGCACGCAGTTTGTACAGGCAACGAAAGAATCTAATAGTGAAGAGATGCGGGTCAATCTTGATTTACTCGAGGGAAGAAGAGAAGCTGCACTAATACGAATGGCAACACAAAAACAGGTTATAGAACGATATTACAATCAAAAAGCACGCCTCAGATTCTTCAAAATCGGGGACTTCGTGGTTAAAAAGGTTTTTCAATCTACAAAGGCTGCCAATGCGGGAAAACTAAGTCCAACATGGGAAGGACCCTACAGAGTCCGTGATATTGCAGGAAAAGGAGCATATGAATTGGAGACAATGGACGGGAAAATTCTACCTTCACACTGGAATGATGTTCATTTGAAGAGATACTATTTCTAAGGGAATACCCACGGTCAGGTATCGCCATGTTAAATTTTATTTTTGAATAGTTAAGGTTTTACTAACGATTTTAGATGCTAGGAAAAATGCTACCCCGTACTAAATGATGAGTCACGACCTATAAGGCAAAATGGAATACACTAAAATTCCTGGCCCAGGGTTACAATTATTCTGATAGAAATACAAACGGGTTAAGCAGTCTACATCTATAATCACGCCCCCGAGTCCCGTATGTTTTTCCTTTTCAGGAAAAGGACCAGGTGAAAGAAACTAACAAGTGCTCGAGGTTTCATACTTCAACGCTCAAACACTTGGGGGACTACATAATATACACGGGCACGTGTATGAAGAAGGCAAAGAATTGTGGAAATTTAAGCCTAGAAGAAGAAGTGTGCGAGATAAAAGCTATGATCATAGTGTTCTTTCCCATGAGAACAATGGAGTCACTTCTCAAACCCTTTCGAATGTTTCAAAGTTAAAGGGATCCAATGTACCCTCAAAACAGTTAGGGTAAAGACAATGTATTAAAACAAGTTATAAGGAAAACCCTGTTTCTATTGTTCTTCTTTTGTAAAAATCTGTTACAAGAAAAACAGTTACGAGAAAGCTATAGATGTAATTCAAATACATGTAAAGTATTATTCAAAACTTGTAAAAGTTTAGAAATAAAAACTTGTCAAATTTATTTCAAAATAAACATGTGTGTTCCTATTTCTTTCATCGTATAATAACACCATTATGAAGTCGAGACGTCTTCTTCATTAAGTGTCGGAATATAAAAGGGCCCTCTTTTATAAAACTCATGTTATTAAGTCATGAGATAAACCAAAAAAGCATTTTCAAAGGATAAAAATGCAAACTATTCTCTAAGTCCTTGAAAATAAAAGGCAAGAATAGAACAAATGAAAGTTTAATGATAGTAACGAAAACTTCTTAATATATTTAAATCTAAAGACTAAGTATAAACTTAGTCATTAAAATTGTTTTATACAAAATGCCCCGTAACAAGAACTGGGGACTTTTACTTCTAAATAACCCTTAAAAGAAACTAAGGGTTTGATTACTATCTTCCAAAAAGACGAAAACAAGTTCATTACAAAAAACTGGTCACTGAGAAGTAGGAACATCAGAAGTAACTGCTTCAATTTCAACAGAAGGAGCATCCACATGCACGACTTCATCTTGGCTTGCTGCAGTAGGCTGAGGAAGAGTTATGGTATTTGCACCAGTTTCAACATTAACTAGAACCTCAACCTCGGGAGCTTGAGCCATGAGAGTTTCAGCTTCGGGAGCTTGAACCACGAGATCTTCAGCCTCGGGAGCTTCGGCCACGGGAACTTCAATTCCAGGAGAAAGGAAGTCCAGTGGTTGTTGAGCCTTTTCAATCGTCTCCATAACCTTGGCTAATTCTGACTCTAAGTTGAAGTTCTCTTGACCAACTTCAGTTAGGGCATCACGGCGAGAGTTGAGAAAAGCCCAACTTACTTCAACAGCCAGTTTATCTTCGAGAAGCTCATAGTCTCTTTCCCAAACAGCAAGTTCATTCTTAAGCTCTTCATTTTCAGCCAAAGTCGAATCGTAAGAGGCTTGGAGAAAGGCATGGGAGCTTTCTAAGTTACGCACCTTGTTAGAGGAGATTCTCAAATTTTCTTGTGTCTGAGTCAGATTTTGCACCAAATCTCCTGCATAAACTTCTTTTTGGTTTAGAAGTGCTCTTAGCCCTCTAATTTCTTCACTTGACCTGGATAATTGCTCCGAGAAAGAGCATTCAAGGCGTTCTTTGTTCTTCTCTGCTTGGCTTGAAGAAGCTTTAGCCACTGCCAATTCAGAAGTTAATGCTCGCACCCGCTACTCCAGGTTACTCCTATTTTCTTGCAAATCTTCTATAGCAATTTGTGCACTATCAAACTGCCCTTTCCAGTTAGCTGCTTCCAATTGAAACTCAAGAGCCACTTTCTCAGACTCAAGAATAGTCTTTTCAGAATCACGGGCCACCTTCTCTAATAGAGAAATTCTGCTCATTAACTCTGTACCAATAAGATTGGCCTGAAAACAATAAAGGAGGAAAGTAAGAATCCAAGGGAAAAAGAAATTTTTAATAAAGGAGGAAAATACCTTCAAAGTGGCGTGAACTATGTCGTTCATTAGAGTCAGGAAGCTATGACTATTCATTTTCTCTTTCTCAATTTGGCCAATCAAAGGCTCAAGCCAAACATCTGCCTGATCAGATTTCCTCAAAAGACTGCTGTTGGCGGGAACTTCAATAGTCAAACTCCTCATGGCAGCACTTCTGCTCGTAGAACCCACTTCTGTATTATAAACAATAGAAAGGGGAACTACTGAAGGAGGAGCAGTAGAAGAAGTGAAAACAACAGGAGAAGGAATAGGAGCAGATGGAGCTGGTAAGGAAGAAATTATAGGTAGAGGAGGAGGAGGGATTGTAAGCACTGGGGTTGAAAAAGAAGAGAGGGGAAGTTCATCTAAAACGGGCCCTAACTCGCCACTCTCAAAACCACTAACAAAAAGTCGGTTGATGGATTCACGAGTGTCCTGAGGGGTAACATCGTCATCAGAGACGAGATGGACAGGCTCGGTAGGAGAGGCACAAGGAGAAACTTCAACTTCTTCATCAGATATAATACGTCTCCTAGCTCTTGGCCTCGTTACTAAAGAGCCACCTTCATCTTCATCTTCTTCCTCGGAGTCGTTTTCAATGGTTTTTCTCTTCACAAGAATATCTCGACCTTTACCTAAAGAGATTTGAGTTCCTAAAGAGGAACGAGAGGTCGGGACTGCTTCAGCAGAAATGCCACGAATTGCAAATCCTGACAAAAAGAGGGATGAGAATTAAAACAATAAAAGGAAGATTTTACATACGGAAAAATAAAAATAAAAATTCTTACCATGAGTTTTCACTTTCCAACCGTACTGATTGGAAATAGATTTCCATGACCTAGCCTCCATAGGCGTGTTCTTCAACAACTTATCTATATGACCACGGAAATTGGAGACGGCATCCACAGCTCTCATGGTTGCTACAGAAAAGAAGGAGAAAGAAAAATTAGAGAAATTGTTAAATTTGAAAGAAAAAGGTACGAGAAGGGTAAAAGACTTACGTGCATAGTTCCACTTCTCAAGGAAGGGAGTGTTTTCCTTACCCACTAAACCAAGTGTGGGGGCAGCAACAAATCGGGTGTACCAGCCACGATCCTTATCATCTTCTGGGCTTACCAAAACCCTTTTACTCCTAGCTACTAAGGTGAAAACACCGTTGCGGAAAAGTCTAGGGGAGTAGAGGTGAATTAGGTGAGGAAAGGTAAAATCAACACCTGCCTTATTGGTTAAATGCCTTAAACAAGCCACAGCCCTCCAAACAAGAGGACCAATTTTTTCTAAACAGACTTTGAAGAAATGACAAAAATCGAGAATTACTAGATCAATAGTTGGTTTAAACCCTAGAGTAAAAGGAAAGGTATAAACGAAAGAAAATCCAGTTATATAGGAAGTAATTCTCTTATTTGGGTTAGGGATGATGATGGGGAAATCACTACTCCAATGACAATCTTTGCGTACTATGGGAGCTAAAACCTCTGTAATCAAAGTAGGGTAAACATCAGCACGATCTAAACCAGCAATTTGGCTTTGAAGCGATTGTCTATCATGGTGGAAAGATAAGTCGGTAGGGACTATCTCTTCTACCAAAGGCACCTGTAAAGGTTCAGAGGTCTCTTTACCCTTAGAAGAAGACCTTTGAGTAAAAGAATCTCTAGTTCTAGAAGAAGGGCCAGAACTAGAAGAGGGTACAGAGGAACCAGAAGAACTACCCAAACAGGTAGATCCTAAATTGTGAAGCCTACCACCCCTTCTATGTCTAACAGGGGCATTGGGGAAGTTATCTAAAATAGGAGCTTTCCTAGGGTTAGAGTTTGAAGAAGACATGATGAAGAAAATCGATGTGAAGAAGAAGTGAGCAGAATTGGGAAAAATAAAGTGTTCAATAAAACTTTATGAGAAAGAATACAAGAGGTTATATTTATATAAGAGAACAACCGTCAAAGAGAAAAGTGTAATGATGGAAAGCCTATAATAAAGGTAACTGACACTTCGTGAACAGTGGAGCTGTAAAAAAAGCCTTGAAAAGGGTTACAAAACTGTAGAGCCAATAAAGGAATGACACGTGCACGGTGCATTAAATGGAAGAGACAATTGAAGCGTCGATCTTGTCATAGCATTAATGATGATAAAAATTCCCTTTTAATGAAGAATCCACTTCCCAAATATTCAACTGATGAATAAATGGAAAGTGGGGGGGACTATCTGTATTGGGAAAATCGAGTTTACATATTAAAGAATGACGTGTCAGGATGCGTAGATCAGTCAAAGAATTAAAGTTAGCCAAGAGACACGAGCAACAACGGATGCGAGCAAAGGAAGTGGAAGAGGCATGGGTAATTATTCAAGTGATACAGAGCTCATACCTATTCAAGACATTTAAAGCTCAAAGATCAAAGCAATGAATCTGATAGCCTGTGAAAGACTGATCACGCCCAACTATATCTTATAAAAGGACAACGCGGTCGCTGCAAATATAATACGGTTTAAAAGTCCGGAGTCGAATCCCATAGAGAACTAAGGTTTAGCTACAGCTGTTCACTATCACCAAGAAGACAAGCTTGAACAATTCCTAACTTATAGATATTAAGATTCTTGTGTTTAAATAATTAACTAACAAATTAAACTACTAAATTA
>MU680340.1:0-19228 GCA_026770625.1 Nicotiana glauca | reverse complement strand
ATCCTAAGTGCATATTTTGTATTTTTAACACGAGTTATTATGCAACTAATTAATACGACAAAATGCAACAAAAGTTTTTTAAAAATTGTAAAATTATTTAATTTGCAACTTTTGGAATAATTTGCTTAGGGCAAAAATCACGTGCTCACATCGGCAGTCTAATCCCACGGTATGGCATTTGAGTGGAATGCTGTTTTGTCAGTCATTGCCACCGGAATAGGCACCCTTGGTGGTAACACAACAACTTCGAAGGGTGTAGGAACCTCTGGAACTCCAAATTCAACTTCAATCGGCCCTGACGCCTTTGTAGAAGGAGATGCTTCAAATTCAGGAGGTATAGACATATTTACCTAATCGTCCATGGAGGGTTGATACTGCACAACAATTGGGTTAAGGGTAATTGTCAGCTTCTTTGGTTCATCCCCTTCAGCAATCAAACCTATTGACCCTTTAGAGTCCCAATCATCCTCGATCTCGATCATATGAATGTCTCCACATTTGTGGTCAGGCAGGGGGTTGTTACAAATATTAGGAGTAGGCTCCTTTTCTACAATGACCTTATTATCGATCAGGGTCTGAATCTTATCTTTTAACGAATGGCACTCGTCAATGGTGTGTCCTTTCATGCTGGAGTGATATGCACAGGTCTTGTTGGGGTTGACCCACTGGGAGGGATTTTATGTAGCTTTGGCTGGAATAGGAGTGACGTAACCAGCAGCTTTGAGTCTCTCATATAGCTGGTCAATTGGTTCTGCGAGGGCTGTGTATTGTTTGGGAGGTTTACGGTCAAAATTTGGTCTGGGTCTTGGAAAATTTTGACGGGTGGGTGGTGATTGGTAGTGAGAGGGTTGAGCATTATAATCTTAGTAAACAGGTGCTGGTTGAAAGTATCTGGGCGAGCTGGGTTGATATGTGAGAGGTGGAGAGGACTGGTAAACGGGAGGCGGATAGAAGGGTGTGGGTGCTTGGTAATTTGGGATAGGCTAATATGTAAGTGGAGGTGATGGGTAAGTGTGGTATTTCGGTGGTGATTTGGCTCCCGGTGCGATCATTACGGTGCTTACATCTTTCTTCTTGGACGTGCCACCAATTTGTAAAGCTTTATTGGTGGCTTGCAATGCTTCAAGATTTGTTACCATACTATTCTTGATGCCCTCTTCGATTCTTTATTTGAGTTTGATGATATTAGAGAACTTTTGACCCTCGATCAGCATCAACTTTTCATAATATTGGGGTTCCTGAGCCCGGATGAAGAACCTATTCATTTGCTCTTCTTCTAGGGCTGGCCTGACCTTTGCAGCTTCTGACCTCCAATGAGTAGCATAGTCGTGGAATGTTTCGGTGGGCTTCTTCTTCAAATTCTGTATGTAGAACACATCTGGTGCGTTCTCCATATTGAAACGGAATCTATCCATGAAATCTGATGCCATGCCTACCCAAGTCATCCATTTCCTAGGGTCCTGACTGATATACCAGGATAGTGCATCTCCGTTCAAGCTCCTCATGAAGAGCTTCATGTGGATTTTCTCATCTCTTCCATCCCCAACTAACTTATCGCAATAGATTCTCAGGTGGACTATAGGATTTCTGGTTCCATCGAACATTTCGAACTTGGGAGGTTTGTACCCCTCCGGAAGTTCCACATTTGGCTAAATGCATAAGTCTTCATAGTTTAGCCCCTCAATGCCTTTGCTACCTTCGACACCCTGGAGCCGGCTAGTTAGTTTCTTGAGTTCTGCCACTAAGTTCCTAATGAGGGAGTCCTTGTCATCAGCCTCAGGTGCATTTGAGATGGGTTGGGCGTAGTGAGGTATAGTATCCACAAAGATAAGAGTGTTATGAGGGTGGTCATTCGTAGTGTTTGGTGGCTCGGGAATGAGCAATGGAGCGTTGTTGCATGTGTAGTGGGTTTGAGAGTGAGTAGGTTGTATTTGTGGTTGCGAGGTGTTTTTGTGGAGGTGCGGGATTTTGGGTGTTGACATCAGGAGCAGCAGGAGAGAATGATAGGCTTGCTAAGTTCCGAACTTGGTCCAACTCTTCCTGGAATTTCCCTTAGCAATTGGGGTACCCTGAGAAGTTTCCTCCCTTTCAATCTCCTTTCTAGCACTTGTGTTTTCCATTTTTCTTTTGTTCTTGGTCCGGAAAGAACGCGGTGGCGGAGGAGGTAGAGGGCCCTTGGAATATGCCGATGGTGCCAGAATGCATGAACTAACCTTTGGGGAGGGGAATAAAAATAAAAGAAAACAAAAAGGTAACAAGTTAGTATGGGTTCTGAGGAAAAATGTTGCAGTATTTAAACACATTGTGCCAGAATATAAATCGTATCCTAATTTTGGTGCCTCGTTGTGCCCGAGGTAGGCCTAGCGACAAATAATTTTGGAGAGCTTATAATGCTAAATGCCTCATTTTATTGCTAAAAATAAGATGAATTCAAGTGACTCTAAATAACAGAAAGTAAATGTCACTAGTGGCCATTGGCATTATTACATCATTAAAGCAAAATAAAGGGTCCCTAACTATTTGGTCCCAAAAGGACCTTCCCCAGATTTGGCAGTCTTGTCTCCCTCGGACAGCTCCACCAACTCGTGTAGTACTAACAACAAGTACGCTCGGGTTAGGTGTCCACCTGCATTTCCTTTAGCGTTTTGGCAGTCTTCGATCCTCTTAATGAAATTTCCTTCTAGCTCTACTAGACCCCAATCCAAATACCCTAACCGGTTGTTGGCGCTGACAGCCATTTCTTTCCACTCCTCGATCAATTTCTTATGGGCTTCTTGTATTTCCTGATGCTCACTTTCACATTCTCCTATTATCTTGCGTAGTTGGTTACACTTAGCCTGTGTTTCAGCATGCTCTTCAATAATTCTGTGACCCCGAACGGATATTGGCTGACCCATGCCATTGTCTTCAAACCAACTCAAATAATGAGGCACATAATCGGTATGGTACCTATCTGGCTCAATGGATTCTTTCTCCAAAACGATCTTGCAATGCCACAAATGCTGAGCTTGGCACCGGTGAGGGCTATCGTCATCCTGGAAATCAGCCCTGAGATGACATGTCTTATCGACCTTCGGTATGATTTGTTTTCTCCCAGCTTGTCTCATGTCTTGGAGAATAACGTAAGGATAAGTTCCCCTCAAGACAATCAGTATGAGAAATGGTGTATCTCGGGATCGAACGATGAACTCATCCATGGGGAACCACTCAAACATCCACTGTACCTGGTCTTCTCTCAGATTTTCAAATAATTCCACCCATCCTCTGGCGTCCTCTGGCTGTGCGAACATTCTAGGCATATAATTCATATGCCTTGGTTGGTAGAAGGCGATATGATCATCCTAATCTCTGCGTAGAATCTCTTGTCGGTATTCTCCTTTCTGGAGGTGTTCCATGAGCCATAGCTGAAGCAATAAATTGCAACCCTCAAAATAACTACCTTGTTGTTGACACTTGTCCAAGGCGAGGTATATCTCGGCGATGATTATGGGTACTATGCTGAAAGTCTGCCCACTAATCCCTTCCATCAGAGTTTTGGTTACCATGACTAGTGTGGTGTGGATCCTAGCCTTCTTCATAGGGAACACGATCATCCCCAAAAAGCAAAACATGAAGACGAAAACCCTTCGATGGACATGCCCCAATGAGGTGACAGCAAATTCATCTGAATAGGTATGGTATGACTTGCTATAGTCGTACCTCTCATATAGATAGTCAAACGAGATGAGTCTTTCAAACAGGTTAAGTCTGTGTTTTTCTTCAACCCCATCATCTTAAGAAAACCCCTTCCTTTGCAATTTTCTGGTACAAGCAAACCCGGAGTCTCCCAAGGAATCCCAGCTAGACCCCCTATCTCTTCAAGTAAAGGAGTCATTTCTAGATCACCAAAGCGAAACACAGATTTGTCGCTATCCCAAAACAACGTTGCATCCTCTATGATTCTGTTGTTGGGCTTAATCTCTAGGAGCGAAGGTAGATTCCCTAGATACTTTCGGACGAGTGTTTGATCACTTGAGTGGAGGTCATTCCACCAATTCAGCATCCTTGGATGAATATTGGTTACCATGCCAAATCTGGGGATTTCGTGCCTCATTTTCTTCAAAATAGAGTGTTAGGCCCTTACCCCCACAAGACTTGACTATTTAAATCAATAATTAGCATAGCAAAGCACTTAAGTTCTCCAAATAAATGCACTGAACATTGAGGTGTCCTGTTTGGGTTTCAAGGAAACCCGGTGGACATTGGACAAGGCTATCTTACTGAGTCATTATGTGGACAACATAACTGACTCGGCTAGGTTTGATCATGATGAATGTACGATTTAAATGGAATAAGGTTTCTATTTTGAAGTGCTAGACTGGTACCCTTGAGCGGATGACTCAAGAGGGAAAGGCACAAAACCGTCGACCACACCGTTGATCGATTGGTTTTACCGCAAATATGCCTTTGCCAAATTTAGGGGGTAGTAGTATTGGAAGTGTGCAACCACTCATTATAAGTGTTGCTATAGTATTTGTTTGGCATGAGTGGAATATGATGTTGAAGATGCAATTTACAAGGATGAAACAAATTGACATGTATTTTCATGTTCATACAATAAAGTTTACAATGATTGCTCAGAAATTACAACAGTATGATGGAAAAGCAATAAATGAAAGTAATTAAAGAAAAAGAAATAAAAGAAACAAGTTAGTTTCAAATAAAGACATTAAACAAAATCAATAAAAGAAAGTAATAAAGTCACGTATATCATGCAATGGTAAAAGCCTAAAGAAATCACCAGTGGAGTCGCCATACTACCGACGCCCCCCTTTTTCCTCGCGGAATCGGGTATACGACATTTGGGAAGACAACTCTATTCCTATTTGGGAGTCGGGGTTTTGGATTTTGGAGAGTCGCCACCTAATGATTATAGTGCATTAGGACACTTTAAGAAGAATTAAAGGTGAAAACCAGAGGTGGGTAAGGGCTTGAAATTATCCCGAGAGGAAGGTGTTAGGCACCCCTCAAGATCCACTAGTGTGGTTCCCTGCCATGCTACAGTTGTGACTTTAAATGCAAGCAAATAAGTAAACAAGCAAGCATTGCAAATACGGGAAAACTGTTACAAAAAAAAAAAATTTAAAGATGCTGAAATTTAGAAGATAACAGTTTTGCAATTTAAGAAGAGATACACAATGAGGGGAGAGATCAAATAATGATGCAAATAACTTAGGGGGAAATAGACAAAAACGGAAGTTTGAAAAAGGTTTTGGGCAACTTTTGAAAAATCTAAAAACAACAAACTAATAAAGAGGGAGGGGGTCCTAGGTTTATACATTACATGGATCATTCGCACAACACCGGTACTTGATTGTATGCATAGTGTTATCGTGTAATCATCATCTCCATGTCTACCCTTCCCACCCCGTTAAGGTATTAAAGCGCGGAACGATATCTTTTACTTAACGCATGCTACTGCCCATCCCAATCCTATCAGTCCCGAGGGTATTACGACTTCAAACCCTAAAAAGGAAAGAAAGGGATGTAGGCCTTTATGGATCTTAAAGGATAAAATTCTACTCCACATTCAAAACAAGTAGCAAGTAAGAGGGGAGAACAAACAATCATAGAAGGCTCAAATTAACCCCAGAAATAAAGCAATCATTTTGTTTAGCATGCATTAACAAATACTGGTTTGGTCTTAGATTAAATTTAAACAGCGAACGGACTTGTTCAACACATGTGTTTTAGGCAGAAAGTCTGCATTAGGCAACTCGGATACAGTTGTTAGGTATTAAGGTATTAAACACGAGTTATTTAGAAAAGTACTGATTTCAAAAGATAGGCTAATGCAGAAGAGTTTTTGAAAGAAAGAACAGACTGCAGACTTAGTTTAGAAATAAGTTTCAAAGAAAATCAGCGGACTGTCCGGTTATAAAACACATAAATAATTGTAATGAATTTCGAAGAAAAGACAGAACTATCAAAGGAAAAGAGTAAGCGGCAGAACTGTTTTAAAAGACTATTTCAGGAAGACTAGAATTTCGTTGGAAAACGCTTAGGCAGAATATTAGAAAATAAACCATTTCAGAAAAGATGTAGATTTGAAGAACTCAACTTTTAGGACAAATGTACAGTAATTCCATAGAGTTTTATCAAAAAGATTAAGGCTTTTGAAAACATTACTGAATAAAAGTGTTAAGGACCAGTTAGCAGATTATTATCATACGAATTTGATGCGAAATCCTATAGGCATGATATCTACATTTGGTTTTTCAGAACCTGTTAAAGAATTTATGAAGAGATGACTGTTTTTAATTAATCCTACGGTTTGCCTAATGAATATGCATTCCCTATAGATATTATATTTATACATGAATTTTTAGAAAAGCTTAGGATTCCTATAGGCAGGATCTCTACATACGTTAGTTACAGAATATGAGCGTTAAATCCTCTATACATGTTTTCTATGTAATTTGCAGTATAGTTAATCATTAAACCCTATAGGTAGGATTTCTAAGTGACTTGCAGCATAATTAAACTTTAAACCCTATAGGCATGGTATCTATGTGATTGAATCAGAGATGTCAAACAAACCTATAGGCAGGATTTCTAGAAAAAAAAGAGACCTAAAGCATGATATCTACCCATATTGATGCAAGTAAATAAAGTCCCCTCCCACACCCTATCACTATAATCCCCGAGTTTTATACAAAATTATTACAACCCAATGAATCAAACTAGAAATTAAGAGATACATCAAAAGCTTATATCTAGATCCGAGCAGCCTAATTCAATCCTAATGTCCAATAACATGTATTTAACCAACTCCGGGATCCAGATTTCCAAAGCTTTCTCATTATCCAGTGTATTTCAAAGTTCTGAGGAATCTCAGGGATCCTCGGCATTGTTTACACCCAAGATACTATTAGAATTAGGAACAATGAAGTGTGGCAAAGCCAGCTCTCAGGCATCCAAGTTCAGAGGGAGCTCAGGGGTCCCAAAGCATGGCTTGCAAGAGAGGGGCAGAACTTATACCTAGGAATAAGTGCAAAGTGAAAGGGAATTAGGGGGCATGACAGGTGGTGGTCACACCTAGCCACAAAATAGGTTGGCACACCCCTGACCATAAGTTTAGTCAAACAAAATAGGAGCAGACCCTTGCACGTCAAACCAAAGTCAGGATAGTGATTAGGACACTATCAGACCCAAGTCCAAGTCTCAAGCACATAAAAAGGGGGAAAGGGAGTGGGAATTGATTGAGTTAGGGATTCAAAGAACCCAGTTCAAGACATAGGCCACAATATTGGAGTGTTGCTATGCCCTGAACCATAACTCACATACAAAAGGGTAAAGGGGTGAAGGGGATTCACAGAATATGAAATTCATGACAAACAATCGTTTGCCTACAAAACTTAAATACAAAAATATAAAGGAGAGGAAACATGTGGCCATAAACTAAAACAAATATCAACTAAAGGAAATGGGAAGAATTAAACACATTGTTGTTGAGGCATGTAAACTAACTGAAACGTACCAGTAGAGAAGCAAAAGAACTGCAGAAGAAAGTAAAGATAGTCCACAGTAGCACAAGTATCAAACAGAGAATTTTAAAGTGAAATTGAATTGTGAACTCAGATGGTGTTCTGTGTTCTTGTGTTCAAAGAGAAGAGAGGAGAATATATATAGTGTGAGAAACATGCAAAAATAAGGCAAGGATTGTAGTTCAGCAATAATTAGGGGAACAAGTGCCAATAAAAATCAAATAAGTATCCAAGACTTCCTTTAAGTAAGGAATTAAAATCAAACGGTAGCATGCAAGTGCTAAATAAGGAAAGAAATCACATAGGCTGAATATGACTAATAAGGAAGCATAGTACAGATGCGTAGTAGGTAATAGAGGCTAGGTTCATCAGACTCTAATCAAGGAAACATCTATATGAATCCAATATCAATATAACCAAGGTAAGGGAATCAATCAACTTGAGCAAAAAGCAGGGTCGGAAGGAAAATATTTCAAACAAGTTAAAGAGACAAGGAAAATGAAGACAATAAAGGAAAGAATCAATTCAAGAGTGCAATAAGAATTACACAAAGAAATTTGAAATCAGTCCACAATCATAGGTTATTTCGAGAAGGAAATTTAACCTATAAAGAGTGTAGAAACATTAAGCCTGTGAGGCTGGATTTTAAAAAAAGAGGAGTGTCATGCATTCAAAATTAGTGAGTAGAGGACTATAGGAACAAGGAATCATTAGGTAGCATGCAAAGGTCAGGTAAAAGGCCTTGTAAAGAGGTCAGAAAAGTTAAAATAAAAATTTGAAATTCAATCGAGCAGTAGAGGAAACCACTTCAGGAATTCAAATAGATCCAAAGAGACTAGGGTTTTGAAATGAAATACGTTTAGAAATAAAAACAAACAACCCACGTAACAAGTATCCCCAACAACTCGAATGAGCCCAAATTTTAGGGCTTTCACTAACAGTTAAGTCTAGAGATGAAAGCAAGTAAGTGACGCAAAAATAACAACGAAATAAATGCAGAGACCATAAAAAGGACATGTACTTCACAGTCAAAGAAGGTCATGAGAATCATAATAAGAGGACAGTCATGCGAATACAGTAGAAGATCTCGTAAAGACAAGGTAGGAAAACCACAGTAGAAGAGGCACATGAAAATCAAAGAAACCCTAAATTGAACTCAAGCCATTTTAAAATGATAACTTGGAGAAATCATTTAAAATGTAAAGTATAGCATGGATTCAGCATAGATCTAGGCAAAAAAATAGAGAAGGAACCTCGAATAGCTTAGGTTCTTGGAGAAAACCCTAGAGATGAGAAAGGCTTGGAAATAGGTCAGATCTCGAGTCGGAGAGGTCAAGAATTTGGCTTTTAGAGCTTGAATATGCCGGAGCATGGTCGGAGAGGCCATAGAACTACAGATCTGAGAAGATATTAAAAGCGAACCATCGAAGTTTTCAAAACCTCGAACTACCAAGGTCTAAGGGCGAGGGTGAGTGGGTATAAGCCATCCATGGCCAAGGCTGCCATGGATTCCGGTGGAAATGAGATGAAAATAGGCGGAATAAAGCTAGGGTTTTGGAGAAGGCTAGAGAGGATTTGGGAGATGAGGGCGACTGTCTTTGGTAAATGATTAGGGTTTTGGGGGTAAGGGTGAATTAAAAAAGGAAAGGATGGATTATGGCCGTTGATCAAAATGATCAACGGCCAGGATTTAAAAGAGACCCGGACGGGTTTAGGAATTGGGTCAAGGGGTTAGGATTAAAAATGAAATTGGGTCGTTTAATTGGGGGTAGAATTGGGGCTGTAATGTGGCTAAAATAGAAATATGAATGGGCTATACGTTAAATAGCCAACTTTCCCCTTTTGATTTAATTAAAATAGTTAAAGTAGTTTTTAAAAACAAATTAAAAGCACTAAATTAATTAATAATATATAAATGTTAATTAAAAATATTGAGAGCAATTTCGTAATTGTAAAATGCAGTTAAATTGAAAAATAGGCTATAATTGCAATTATAACAATTTAGCCTTTAAAATACTCAGTAAATTTTGTAAAAATGTGCGAAAATCACACTAATTATATCTTGGTGCAAATATGAGAATAAAAATAAATTATTCACCAATAATGATGGTCTGGAAATAATTATTGAATTTTGTACTATTAAAATAGACAACAAATTAATTTTAATAACTTTAAAAAGAAGGAAAAAATACCAAAACTCTTGGGAATGCTTATATATGCATGAATATACTATTTTGAGAACATTTGGGTATATAAAATACATAGGAAAAAATTGGGTATCAACACATGAATGTGATCGTGTAAGGGAAAATTGGAGCATATTATTTCTTCTTCTTTGCATTCGCGAAATGATAGTCCGCATTCGTACGGGTTGCGGAAGATTGAGCAGCGCCTTCGTGCGGGGCGCACACATTTGCAGTGTAGAGCTGAGCTGGCCAGGTCATCATGGCTTCTTTATCTCGATCGCGAGCCTCGAGCCATGTTCATGTAGTGACTTTTTGAGGCTGAGCTTTTTGTGCTTCGTGATCGTAAACTTTGTTCCATGATCGCATAGGGTGATTCTGGGCAGTGAATTTTTCTTTTTCATGATCGTGGTGGTATTTTCACAATCGCGATTCGTTGATTCATCCAGTGATTATAAAATACTCTATTTCGGTGTTTTCTGCCATTTTTACATATTTGGAGCTATAGAGCTCGGATTGAGACAATTTTAAAGCTCTCTACTCATTTTTTATTTTATATCATGTGTCTATCTTCGCTATTGACATTTGATTAAGGGTTTCAAGAGAGAAATATTGGGATTTTTTCTAAAGTTTCATTGAGCGAATGTTTGAGTTTTGAACATTGATCTAGATTCAGATTTAAGTGAAACAATTATTCTTTGTCTCGTAATTGAATGGGTTATCAGATTTGGTGAGTTTCCTCAGGTTCCGAGGCGTGCGCCCGGGTTTTACTTTTTGTTGACTTTGGGCATTTGATTAAGAATTTGACCTTTAACATTTGGAATTGCTCCCTTAGGCTTTATTTGTTGTATTTGAATTACTTTTGGCTAGTTTCGTGCAATTCGGAGGTTGGTACGCGCGGGATGGCATTTTTGTAGTATCGTTTGGCTTAATAGCTATTGGATTTGGCTTGATCGAGGTAAGTAACACTTCTAAACTTTGTGTAGAGGGCATGAAACTATCACGACCCAAAAATTCACTAGTTGTGATGGCACTTAACTCGACCCGCTAGGTAGCCAAGTAACAGCCAATATAATACAATGAGATTTATAGGAAAACAATGAAGAATTATCTGAACATTTATATGTTTACCTAAGGAATGGCAGTACGAATCATGAGCTTCTACGAATTTGACATTTACAAAGTTGGTGCAAATAAATACAAGATCTGTTTGAAAGTTACATAAATAGATTAGCAAGATTCAAAGCTACTCAGGACAAGTGGCTGATATATTCCGTAATGAACGAATATTTTCAGATTCAGCTCCCAACATCACCAGCAGCTACGCTCCAAAATCTGCAAGGAAGGTGCAGAAGTGTAGCATGAGTACACCCGACCCCATGTGACGAGCCTTTTTAGTTAAAAGATACTCATTGATAAAACTTGTTCCATATACTACGATGTAATAGAAGAATGTACACGCAACGAATATGCAAAGCATTAGCTGAGTACTGGAAGATATTAGAATCTAACATTTTTCCAATACCTCGACCAATCTTTTCCATAGTGCGAATACTAATAAACTACGATAGTCACTCCATAATTGTCATAGTATGAGGGATGTACTCAAATATCCGGTAAATTGCATGGTAAAACCCTTCGTGCATTTATCTTAACCCTACCAATTATGCGTATAACGGTACCAATCACATGACTGAAATGCCGATAACAGTAATGACAAGTTGGAAACACACAAGTAGCTATAATGAACGAGAATTTACATATGGGTGACAGTGATAGAGTAGGAGGAAGAAATATGAGTAATGACATCATTTAGGAAAAAGGAATATCAGCTTGAACTAACTAGCATGGTGGAGGCCTAGATATAGATATAACAAATAAGAAGGAAACACATGATCGTTACAAGTCAACAAGTAGAGGCATGAATGACTAACATAGAAAATCTTATACTAAAGTGCAACAAAATAGATATGACATGGATGTAATTATAACAGTAGGAAGTAATAATGGTATTTGCAAGTTAAGCAAGTAGAAGGCTTGGGCAACACAACAACAATTGAGATAGAGAACATGGACAGGACAGTAACGACATGTCACATCAGAGCTAAAAGTATGACAATAACAACTCAAGGTAAAGGCATGAACAGATACCTGAGGAAAAGATATCACAACATAATGCATGTCCCTCGTTCTCGCCTGCACGGAAACACTCATCGTGCCATGAACTCGTGATAATATAAAAGGATGACAATATAAATGAAATGGCACGGCATACCCCTTTGAGATTTTACTCTCAAATGAATGGCACAACCTCACCCTTCGTGCTTTACACTCAAATAACATGGCACGACATCACCATTCGTACTTTACACTCACATAACATGGAACGGCATCACCCTTCGTTTTCTTACTCTCTAACAATATGGAACATCATCACCATTCGTTCTTTACACTGACATAATATGCCGACATAACCCTTCGTGCTTCACTCACATAACACGGCACGACATCACCCTTTGTTCTTTACACTATCCATTGCCAAGCATATGTATATCAATCACAAACAAGGTAGGAAGCATAAATAACGTCAAGAAGAGTGTTTAAACAGATATTCCAAATGAACCCCATTCACAACTTTCAAGTCAACAATTATTCAATAAATCCCAAAGAACCTTACTATTCAAGTACTTCAACAAATCTCAAGAATATTGGCCCTAGAAATGTATTAATGATTAAGCATAATGATGGCTGAATTAGATACATCAATGTTTCTTAGAATTCCGACAAGCTATAATCAAGTTATAAAGAATTGATTCTTGGTTTCTAACATTTAATTCTATATTCCTAGTATCTAGGAGTAAAGTAAGACAAGAAGCAAGAATGTCACGTAATTCTACAAGGCACAATTGATAACATAATCTATAAGGTCACATAATTCTAACATTTTCTGGTACCTTGAAATTTTTTTTCCTTAGTACGAAAACCAATAAACCATGATAGTCACTCCATAACTTTCATAGCGCGAGGAATGTACTCAAATATCAAGCAAATTGCACTGCAACACCCTTCATGTATTTATCTCATCCTCACAAGTTATACGTATAATAGTACCAATCGGATTGCAGAAATGCTGGTAACAGTAATGAGAAGTAGGAAATACGAAGTAGCTATAATGAATGAGAATTTACATATGGGAAACATTGATAGACTAGGCGGAAGGCATATGAGTAATGACATAATTTAGGAAAAAGGAATATCAACTTCAACTAACTAGCATGGTGGAGGCCTAGATACAGATATAACAAATAACAAGGAAACACGTGATCATTATAAGTTAGCAAGTAGAGCCATAAATGACTAGAATAGAAAAGGCTTATAATAAAGTGCAACAAAATAGATACATCGTGGATGTAAGTATAATAGTAGGAAATAGGCATGGTATTTTAAAGTTAAGCAAGTAGAAGGCATGGGCAACACAACAACAATTGAGATAGAGAACAAGGACAGGACAATAAGGACAAGTCACATAAGAGCTAAAAGAACGACAATAACATTTCAAGGTAAAGGCAAAAACGTATATGTCGACGCCCCCTTTTTCCCTCTTCTTTTAAAAAGGAAAGAAATCGGGTTTACGACATTATGGACAAAACAACTCTTATTCACTTTTGAGGAATCGGGTTATAGAATTTGAAGAGTCACCACCTAATGATTATAGTGCATTAGGACACTTTAAAGAGAAGAAGCGATTTTGAAAGAAAAACCAGAGTTCGGGTAAGGGCTTGAGATTATATCGGGGGCAAGGTGTTAGGCACCCCTCAAGATCCACTAGTGTGGTTCCCGGTCATGCTTTAATTGTGACTTTAAAAGGAAGTGAGAGAAAACAAGTAAAGCTTTGCACATAAGAATCATGAATAAGTTTCAAGTTTTGAAAAGGGTAAAGAAGACAGAAAGAGACACTTTTAGAAAAAAGGAATTAATATGAAGAGCAGAATTAAAGAAGACACTACAAATAAAAGGAAAAGAAAAGGGGTCCTAGGTTTATACAAAATATGGATCACATCAATGCAATACCCAGCAATTACTCCTCAAAAGAGGGGTCGCACGAGGTATTAGCACACCGGTCATCATATCTATATTCTACTCTTCCCACCTCGTTAAGGTATTTAAACGCGATTAGTCTCGTTTACTTATTGCATGCTAGTGCCCGTCCCAACCTATCAGTCCTGGAATATTAGGACTTCTAATCCTAAAAGGGAAGAAAAAGGGATAAGGCATATATGAGGTTTAAAGGACAAAATACTAATTTCGACAACCAAAACAAATAGCAAGTAATGGGATTGACAAACAAACATGCAAGGCTCACATAAAACCTCGTAAGTCATATAGCATATAGTTTATCATGCCTTGCACATACTAGTTTTGTCTTTAAATTAAAACTTAAACGGCGGACGGACTAGTTTAACACATAGAATTAGATAAAAAATCTGCATTAGGCAACTCCGATCCAATTGTCAGAAATTGAAGTATTTGAAACAAGTTATTCAGAAAACACTGATTCCAGACAAGATCCTAATGCAGAAGAGTTAAAACAGAAAGTTGAAAGTTGCAGAAGTTCAGAAATGACTTTGAAATCAGCATATTTGTTTGAGTGAAAATATAGTAGACTTGTGAAGAGGAGTTTTGAAAGTGAAGATACCTTAAAAGAAAGAGTGAGTTAAAAGACTGTTTTGAAAGATAGATTCAAGAGATCAATAGAATTTAGGCAGAAGATCTAAAGGAATTGTTTCGGAAGAAAGACGTAAGTTTGAAAAGTTTAAGAGCATTGCAGATTTACATAATTTGAAAAGCATTACAGGTTTATAAGAATTTTACTGAAAACGCTACGTTAAAGGCCAATTGACAGGTTGTTGTGCTTAAAACTGAATCAAGCGAGTTTGAGACGAACCCCTATAGGCATGATATCTATAGCTGATTTTAAGCACTGTTATTAACTGGTGAAAGAGTGATTGTTTAACTACCCTATAATTTGCCTAACGCATATGCACTTCTTATAGACATGGTTTCTATATGCAACTTCTTACATGAATATTAAGTCCTATAGGCAGGATTTCTAATCATATACGTGATGATTAAACGCTGGTCCTATAGACATGGTATCTAGATGACTGGATTATGCGTATTATGCATTAAATCCTATAGACATGGTATCTAGTCGATCAAGTTAGAACGTTAAACTTATAGACATGATATCTAGGTGATTAAAACATTAACACTATAGGCATGGTATCTAGGTGACCGAATTACAACATTAAACCTATAGGTGTATCTAAGTGACTGAATTACAACATTAAACCTATAGGCATGATATTTACCCTTTTGTTGATGCAAAAAGTAAACCCCTCCCACACCCTTTTTACGATATCTCCCCGAGTTCTTTTATACAAAAAATATTAAAGAACCAGAAGAAAGAAAATGATTAAAAATACATCACAGCCTACAACTAGATCCGAGCAACCTAATTCAATCTTAATATCCAATGACATATGTTTCCCCAAATCCGGATTCCATATTTCCAAGGCCTTCTCTCACCCAAAGTGTTTCAAAGTTCCAAGGAGCCTCAACGACTCCAAGCAGTGCTTACATTCTGGATAAGAATTAAAACAGAATAGTGCAGTGTGGAATTACCAGCCCTCAGGCATCCAAGTTCAGAATGAGCTCCAGAGTCCCAAAGCACGACTTACCAAAGGGGGCAGAACTTAGAATTAGGAATAAGTGCAAACTGAGAGAGGGATTAGGGAGCCATAGCAGAGGGTGGTCATACCCAGCCATGGACAGAGACTGGCACACCCCTGACCATCTACTTGCCCAACAAATAAAGAGCAGACTTTTAGAAGTCAAACCTGGGTCTGGATGGTGATTAGGGCACCACCATTTCTGAGTTGAGGCTCAGCACATAAGGGGTAAAAGGAATGGGAATTGATTTGAGTAGAGGTTCAAGAGAACCTGATTCTAAGTCATGAGTGGCAGTAATAGAATGCCAACATGACTCAGAATTGCACTCACACATAAGAAGGGGGTCAAAGGGACATGGAATCACATAAGAAAGCATTTACAGAAAACACGAGGAATGCAAGAAAGCACAAATAGACCCAAAGATGCAAAAACATGATGAAAGAGAGCATGACAGACTAGGATGAACACATAGTGAAGAATGCATAACAGAGGAGGAGAAGTAAACACATAGTTTGGAGGGTATTATTTAATTAGAAGGACATACCAGTTGCATGCTTTAGAACATCAGAATAGTAGAAGCAAATAACAACCAGAAGTCAACAGGAGCAGACTCAGAAACATTAGCAAATATTTGAGAGTTCAAGAGTAACTCAAAGGTATTTCAGACAGTAAAAGAGAGAGGAGCAGAGTGCTCAGTATTAGAAGTAGAGAAAGTATTGTAATTATATAGTGTTAAATTGAAGTTTGAAGTGTTTGTGAGGTTTTTCCGTGTGTCGAAAGTTGTGTGTAGTTTCTTGTTTTTATAGTGAAGAAAACGAGTAAGCAAAAAAGACAAGAAAATAGTTTACAATCAATCACAGAAGATCTCCCTAAGGTTAAGGGGTTTGATTTTAAACGGGCAGGAGACAATTAAGGAAAGATGAATAATTAAAAAACCTTTCCAAAGTACCATAACACAGGTAAATACATAGGGATTACTTAAGGCAAGAATCCTATGGTACATGATTTGTGAGAAATAAGGCAAGTGGGTCAATCAAACAACCAGTAAAAAGCTTTGTTCGAATGAACTTAGTTAGAAAAAAGGTGAGGGAAAGTTAAATTCGAAAATCAATAACCAATCAGTCGAGCCTTATTAAAGGAGATTGGAATCAATTACAAGTTGGCAGAACCCTTTTGAAAGAAAAAACCCTCATATATAAGCACATAAGCGTCAAGCAAGAAAGAAAAGGTTAGCATAGACAGTCTCAAAATCATAAGCAAAAGATTCAAGTTCAGTCTAGGGTTTCAAATTCGAGTAGGGTACAGAAAGGAGAGGGCAAGCCATCGAACAGACTCAGAGAGTCTCATAAGAACGCACCTAGATATAATGGCAAGTTTGAAGAAATAGAGTAAAAACAAAGCATGTTCAAGAAAAACTCAAGCAAGTTCAAGAGAGAATAGAGGTGACATAGAACTTAAGAAACAGTAGGCGAAACAGGTTTAGAACTCAAACAAAAGTCCAGTAAAGGCAAACAAAAGCTCAGTAAGAAAATGGTAAAGGAACACATAAGCTAGACATGTGAAAGCATGTTGTAGAATAGTAGAAGAGATAATAGAGCACAAGTAGAAGAACAAGCATAATAACGGCAAAACATAAGAACATAGGAGAAAATATGCACAAGCGAAAACATATAAGAACAAAGCATACACAGGAAGATTCACATAAAGAAAGAAGAAGAAGAAGAAACGGAAATCGTTTTAAAAGTTTTGGAAACCCTAAATTGAAACTGACTAATTTTGAAAAGAGAAATTTGGGAAAAAGCTTTGAAACCTCGAGTACACCACAGATCTAAGAAAATAAAGAGAGAAAGAACCTCGAATAGCTTTCAGGGTTTCTTAGAAACCCTAGAAACAAGAAGGCTTAGAAAGCATCTGGTCTGGAACAGGTCTGGACCATACCTAGGCTCTTGAGGCTCGAACACGTTGGAACGGAGCCGGAGAAGCCACAGGAACACAAATCGGCGGAGGATCTGAACAGACCTCATTGAGGTTGAACCTTGAAAGCCTTGAATAGCCGAGATTTGGGGTGAAGGGAAGTGAGCACAGGATGTCCATGGCCGTAAAAGCCATGGACTCCGGTGGGATTTGGTCGGAGAAAACGACATAGACGGCTAGGGTTTCGAGTCTTAGAGAGCGTTTGAGAGAAGGGGAGGGTTTGAGTGAAGCGGTCGAAGTGAAATGAGAGATAGGGTTAGGGTGATATGAAATTAAAAAGGAAAGAGTGGTTGTGGGCCGTTGATCAAAATGATCAACGACCAGGATTAAAAGATGAAACGGACGGGTTTAATTAAACGAGTAAAGGGCCGGGTTAAAATGGCATTGGGTCATCGATTTGGGCTGGATTTGGGGTCAAAATTGAGATGCCCAAATAGGCTATAATTGAAAGTAATTGAGGCCATAATTGAAATAGCCAGTTTTTCCCTTTTGATTTTATAAAAATAGTAAAAGATGTTTAAAATAAAATTAAAAACACTGAGTTAGTAAATAATATGTAAGTATTAAATTAAAAATATTAGGATTGATTTTGTAATTAAAATTGCTATTAAATCTGAAAGTGGGTTAAAATTGCAATTTCATGCAACTTAGTTTTAAAATACCGAATGGGCTTGTAAAATTATACAAAAATCATGTAAATTATGTTTTGATGTAGATGTGAGAATAAAATAAAATATTCTCCAAAATAGCAATTTTTGGGAATAATTATTGGGATTTATGGTGTAAAAATAGGCCTTAAATTTGTTTAAAAATCCTTTTAAAATGCCAAAATCTTTTGGGATGCTCATATATGCATACATATGCTATTTTGAAAGTATTTTGAGTACAAAAATACATAGGTAAATATTGGGTATCAACAGCTGCCCCTCTTTACCCGAGGAGGATGAATGAGTTGTCGGGTAAAGACAAGATGGCCAATTTTGACCGGAGTCGGCGATTGTAAAAGAATTTTGACCGCGCTCTGGTTTCTGAACTGCCTACATATCCCTGTTTTTACAGGAATCAGGCCATATGTAGTTCAGGAACCATTGACGGAATGTGTCGATGGAGATTCGAAAAGACGAGCACGATGGTTAAGTTTGAAAAGGCATTTGGAATCGGACAGGTTGCGGAGAACCGGAGCGGGATCGCTCCTGATGAGACGGCCGATTGCTAGCCGGTGTACCTATAAATGAGCAATGTGCGCATATATTGTGCATAATTTAAACATGATGCAAGTTCCCGTTGGACCGTGATGTCACGCCCCAAATCGAGGGACATGACCGGTGCCCGACCGGTTAGCCCCGGTCAAGCGGACCTGGGTGCCTTTCCTAACCCACGTGTTACCCCTGTAATTTTTTATCACTTATTAACCAAAGGATTAAACAGTTTATAATTGAAATCACACTTTTTCAAACATTCACAACATGCTTAATTACTTAACAAATTTACAACTTACAAGGCCCGACATATATCTACATAAGTCCATAATCCCACGTTTTCTGTCTACGGAGCCTCTAAGATATGACAGGATAATACAGTACTCGCCGTTAACAAGGTTCCGGCTATACCTTACACAAAACCAAAACAAGACTCCAAAATAGAGGTGGCATGAGCCACGCAGGGCCCCGAGAGAAAAGGGGCTCACCAAAACGGCCAGTGGAAGATGAAGGAGTGCTACTGCCGATGAACTGAAACACCTGCTACGGATCCACCTACAATCATAACACGAATGTAGCGCCCCCGGCAAAAGGGACGTCAGTACACTGGAAT
>MU680336.1:2978-26589 GCA_026770625.1 Nicotiana glauca | reverse complement strand
GGGGGGGGGGGGTGGGATAGGGAGGTGCAGAAAAATGAAAAAACAAAAAATTAAAAATAAAAAAAAAATAGTGAATTTTTTTTTTGAAGGGGTTTGCGCTGGGGGAGGGGGGTTTGGGTGGGTGACGCAGAAAAATAAAAAAATAGAAAAATTGAAAGTACAAAAAAAAGTAAAAAAATTTTTTTTGAGTTTCCGGGAGAAGGGGGAGGGGGTGACTGGGTGGTGTAGAAAAACAAAAGAACAAAAAATTAAAAATACAAAAAAAAATTGGGATACAAAAAAAAAATTCTAGATAAGTTGGGTTGAGATCATTTATTTTGGGTGAGTTTCGTGGGTTGTGGTTGAAGGAGTTAGATAGCTTTGGGCACAAATTAACACCCCTAGTGTATGGGCACCTCTGCACAAGCACGTGAGCCAGATCAATGAGATTCTGCTTTAACCAATGCACGCCTTGTACCAGATAATTTTTTTTACTGTTGAAATTCTCATGCTTTGTATGGTCCTCACGTGATTTCTGGATTTTCTGCAATAAACCCTCCTTTATATAGTGAGTGGTCTTAACTCACTTCTCACATTGAACTAAAAGTTTTCAAAGTATTCTTGTGAGCTTAGACATCAAAGAAGTAGCTGAAAAAAGATTATCAGAAATGGATAGGAAGAGTACTTTTGGTTTTCTCTTTGTGTTTCTCATAATCTTTGTCTCACGTAAGTGTCCTTCACTGGAAACCTCGATCATTTAATTTTTCTTAATATACTTGTGGTAGGTTTTGTCCATATTTAACTTTGAACCTAGTGATTATTGTATCTCAACTTGAGATTGTTATAAGAGTCATAAAATTCAAATCTTGGATCCGGCGTCTTATCTCATTAAATAATGAAGTATTTGTATATGAATGCAGAAATGAAAATGATGCGACAAGTAGAAGCAAGAGTTTGCATGTCTCCTAGCCATGGATATCATGGACCCTGTTGGCATGATCACAACTGTGCTCTTGTTTGCAGAAATGAAGGTTTCTCTGGTGGTGACTGCGTTGGCATCCAACGCAAATGCTATTGCACTAAGCTTTGTTAATTAATTTTTATCTCTGCCACATAAGACAAATGGAGGCATTAATTTCTATCTGTTGTTCTTCCTCTTTATCTGTTTCATTTCTATCCCTTTGGAAGGATATTTATGATGCTTGTTTTTAGCCTTTCTTAATCAATTTAACAAAGATTTTGACTTGTTTTGTTGTTCTGTTTATGGGATGGACGTGCAGCTTATAGCAATTCAGAGAAGGTGTTTAGTTTTAATTTGAAACTTCAAGAACATGTCTGAACAGAATAGCTCCCCTTTTTGGGTACACAAATCTACCATTTCATACAAAACATGAGTTCTTACTGTATTGAAGCAGTCAAATATAAGCAGAATAAGTGTAATGCATTTTCCAATAGGAATGTTGTGTCAATTTCTGCATAACTGCACGGTCAAGTGAAGGGGAACCTTGGAGAAAGATTATAGTTTATGAGTTTGAGCCGTGAAAGCAGCCACTAATGCTTGCATTAGATAGGCTGTTACATCACGCCTCTAGGGGTCGGCCCTTCCCGAAACACTTTTTTTGTATGGTCAAGTTATTCAGGAAGAAGAAATTCAGAAGCAACACTAAATATATGTTGACATTTAAAAGAAAGTGTTAAAACTTAAAAGTATGAGCATATGAGCTTGGTTCAAGATTTCTATAGATCCCTTTGGATGCCCTTCTACGGTTCTACCAAATATGGACACTATATGACTCAACGCCCTTCCTCATAATAACTCAAGTAAAATTTGGACATAAAGTGCAAAAAATGGACTTGCCAACAGGGGATTTTGATGCAAAGGATCTAAGGATCCAAACCAAAATCTTAAATCAATGGATGAATTCGTCCAAAACCTTTATCAACCCCTTAAACAGGCGATGTTAGAAAATATATGACTCAACAACAACAATAATAAACCCAGTATATTCCCACAGGTCGGGTCTGAGGAAGATAGTGTGTACGCAGACCTTACCTTAACCCTACCTAGTGAAGGTCGGGTCTGAGGAAGATAGTATGTACGCAAACCTTACCTTAACCCTACCTAGTGAAGGTAGAGAGACAGTTCCAATAGACCCGCAGCACGGAAACTCAGAAGAAATGATAAATTAAACTATTCTGCTGTACACCAGGGGCTCTGCCTGCAAACAATTCTACATTGCTATAAAATTAGAAAACAGGTCACAAATTGTGCTGCTACAAACTTCATACATGATAAAAGTGTTACCATAGAGTTGAACGCAAAGTACATCATTCACCCAATCAAGTAAGCAGCTTGACGGAACTGATTTCCTACAGCAAACTGTATTTTCTAGAAAACAAATGGAATCAGAGCCTTTACATCCTTAGGAAAATTTTCAAATTTGGAAAGGTACCATTTCCTAGTGACATAACTCCTTCCCATCAGATATAAAGCGCAACCCATAGCACAGCAAAATGAGAATGATGTCTGGGATATGAATGCAATCCCTAAAAGGCCAAGAATCTCGAAAAGATAGTGAGGGCATATGACCAATCTGAAAAGGCCACCTTTGGGAATTTTATAGCCCTTCTCTCTGTTGTCCCTGAGTTTGGAAAGGATGTAATGATGATAAAAGTTGCCACTGATTCCAACTATGAATATCAGTAAACCGATATACTTCAGATCGATTTCTGGCTCCGTATATCCTTGAATTAAGTGTTGGATATAGGTCATGACTGCAGCCAACATAAAATATGCGGAAGAAATAATGAGCACTGAACCAAGAACCATCCCACCACTGTATTTGTGAACAAACAGAACCTGCAAAGTAGAAAATTATGGGAATAATGTATGAACAAATGAAAGCAGAACAGCATTAATGTAAGCAGCAGGAAAAAAACTATTAGATTTCTTTGTGAATGTACTCAGTATGTTTCTCCTTGTCAACAGAACAAGCTGGGCCTAAAGTGCGATCCAATGCAGGTAGTGGTAATGGAGGTAAAGGCACAACATACGCTAATATATGACTTCCGTAATTGTTTTCCTATATCTGTGTTCGATGTAAAATTTCATATCGACTTCTGTCAGCATCAGATGAGTCACGCGAGCTGGGAAACTAAAAGTAAATCTAAGCTACAAGCGAGAATTTTGTATATTGCCAGAGGATAGGATCATAGCTTGAATAGTGATTTCAAAGGTGAAGATAAAAGAAGTTCTCCACGGCAGTGTTGTCAAAGGTGCGCTTAAAGCGCGCTTAAGCCCTGAAGCGAGGCTCAAAACACATTGAGCGCTTCGCCTCGCTTTGTGGGCGCTTTAGTGTCGCGTCAAAGCTCTAAAGTATACTTTTCCTTGCCAATGGGTGTAATCCCGAAAAGGAGACCTTAAACAATTAATATTTCACCTTATCGTGATAGTTTTTTCAATTTCTTTGTCCATATATTTGTCATTGATGCTTGTAATAATTAGTCTTGGACTACATGAATATTTTTATTTTTTCTCCCATTGTGCCTTTTTTCATTAAAGCCCACGCTTTATTTGCGCTTTGCGTTTAAAGCCCCAACGGACCTTAGAGCTTTTTTGCGCTTTTCGCCTTTGATAACACTGCTCCACGGAAGTTAAATAATTAATTAGCACTACCAATCAAATCTTTATAATAATTTGGAAGTATTAGTACCCAAATCTGGAATTTTGCTCCCATAAATAGATTACTAACTGTAGCTAGTGTATTTGATGGAGAGGATACACATGGCGTATTTCCAGGATACACAGTATAAGCAAGGAAAGATATTCAAAGCATCAATATCCTGAGAGCTACAGAAAACCACCAGGAAAGCCAGATTCAAAATATTTGAGCATTTAGATGGAGAAGTTCTTCGTTCTCCCTATAACTTCAAATATATTTTTAAATCAACAGAATGGAAATGAAATTTCTATGCAACACCGACAAGTCTCCGACAATTCAGATTCAGTGGTTATCATGATAATTTAGTCCCCATCTTACAGCAACGTCAATACTGGTTGGTTCAATCTATCAAGAGAAATCAGTTTGGTATTATATACTAGTTGGTTCAAACTATCATCAGAGAAATCAGTTTAGTATTGCTTACTAAGTTACTTTCAAGAGAATCGATCGTGCTGAAGATTGCACTGATTGGTATGAACTAGTGGAACGAAGTAGGAATCTTGTAAGCATTATAAAGTTTGATAGTGCTGATTTGGTGTGTATACTCATGTGCTTGAAGCAGCGTCAAAGAGCTCAACTGCTCAAGTGACATTTTTCCATAGACGGGGAACAAGATCCAACATATTGATAAAGGATGATAGAATATCAGGGAAGAAGCGAGAGAACCAAAATGGTACTCTAGATGTAAAGAATTGAAGGGCTTCCCTACATGAGCTTCCTATACAAATGGCTATGAAGGTACAATTACAAAAGAAGATGCTCTGAGGAGGAAGGTTGCTAACGCTAAATTTGGCCAAAGACACCTGGTGGAAAACAGATATTTATGACTAACAGACGGAACTTATAGGAAGAGTTTAAACTGTAAATAAAACATTTACTATAAAGTGGGAGCTGGATGGACGATAAAATTTTAGTAGGATAAATTGTTGGCTTAGACACACGCCAGACCCAGGATTTGAAGGTGACTGGGGCACATGAGTGGACTGCTCAACCAGTGGCACCATCGAGGCATCGACTTCTGATCTTAAGATTCCAAGCAAAATATATGATTGTTTTCAACATATATACACACATGTCCAGAATTTTGGCCGAGGCATACGGTGACCCCTCTACTCCAAACCTAGGTCCGCCTCTGCAACCGCACAATCATTTCAGATTTACAACAGTCCAAATGCAAAGGAAATGATAGCTGGAAGTTTAGCTTCATAAGTTATAGGCAAGATTAGCGGATTATAACCTATAAGTTCTCTGTTGGGATAACTGGAGGGAAGGATTTCATTCCAAATGTTTTTCATTGAGCTAAACTCTGAAGTCTTGTACATGGACAGTGTACAGTTCTACTTATTTCATAACATCAGCTAAAATTCACCTACAACATAGTCAACTCTTCAAATCAAGTCTGATCTGTAAGCTCGAAAATAGAGTAATGGCGTGCTATAATGTGTGAAAATTCTTTAATCTGTAATCCTACATAACTTAAATCCTTTTTCATAAATAGATTATAAAGATCATCAAAAGTAACAAAAAAAGCTAGGCACTAAAAGGGGGAAAGATAGTCAAACAATAACAACAATAACATACTAACCTAATCCTAGAGTGTGCAGATATTACCCCTATCTTGTATGAGGTAGTAGAGAGACGTTTCAGATAGAACTTCGGCTCAAGAAAAACATTTTCAAAACAGGTTTGAAAAATATATGAGTAAAAAGCTATGTAAAAATACTACAACAACAACAAACCCAGGGTAAGTGGTGAACAAAAAGATGAACCCTACAGTAGCAAATAACATGGGTGTTTTGTATTGTATCGAACCCCCACATGGTAGCGGGATCTGGGAAAGTAACGTGTACGCAGACCTTATCGCCACATTGTTAAGGCGGAGAGATTGTTTCCAATACGTCCTCGGCTATGGTAAAAATACTAAAGAAAAGTAACCAAAGTAAAAGAAATGGGGGAGAAAGATAGGCATTACCCAAATAAACAATTCACAAAAAGGAAGAAGAAAAAAGTAACCTCAAGATCCCTTTTCAAGAAATGGATGGTAACAGCAGATTTAAGCATCAGAAACCTTATTCCACCATTTGGGTATAGCAGAAATGAAGCAAAACCCATAATACAAGCTGGGGTATACAGTATAAGCATCCCAATTCTGCTGGATAATTTGGCCTGCAGAAAATTACTAGAGGAAGCAGAATTGGCATTCACATTCCAAAATTTGGAGTATTGGAGATGTTTACCAATAATTTCAGAAATACCCAAGTAGGCTAGAAACACAAAAGTCACCACAGTTATTGCTGTGACGATTGAAGATGGCTCTTCAAACAAAAAACTTTGTAACATTTTTCAGATCTTCTTGTCTCAATATTCAAACTAGAGTAGACAACCTATGGTCGGCTATGTATAGAAATGTGTTTGCTTGTGTATAAATTAAATATGAACGGGATATTCTTCTATAACCAAATAAAGTTAGCAGCATCTGACTTCTATGTCATTTTGGAAGAATCAAGAAATTTGTCCTTTTTTGGTAGTCCAAATCGCCCTTGTACTAATTGAAATTGCTTAAATTTTGTCCTTAGTTGTTTTTTTTTTTTTTTTTGAGAGTTGCTAAACGACCCAACTGGTGTGTCCCAACTTTGGCCACATCAGTAAAAAGACAACTAAGCCCCTCTATGTATTAAGCCTATATTTTTTCCTCCAAAAACACAAAATTAAATTCTACTCTTGAACTATGCGAAAATTTAATAAGGGAGCTGAAGAGTCTTGTATTATATTTGTGTATATCAATTGTATTTATGTGTATTTTATCATTAGACAAATTATAAAATATAAATTATTATATTTTCTTCCTTTATACGGTATATACGGTATATACAGTATATTTTCTGACAACCTAAAACGTAATTAATTAAAGAGATAATTAAATCTGACAATTAAAGTAACCTAAAACGTAATTAATTTCCCCTCCCTCCCAACGTCTTACTTCAAACGTTTCCCCTCCCTCCAAAAGTTTTAAAATATTAATTTCAAAGAATTCAACTTATAATTCATTTACTTGGAAGGTTAAATTAAGTTATATTTCATTTACTTGTAATATAATTTTAGTATAACATGATGATTATAATTTAGATTTTAGTACAAAAATATCATGTAATGGACTAGTTGTACCATATTAAACGTAATTAATGGTCACTTTATATAAAGCGCAAAATATTATTTATATACGTATTTACATGATGGGTAAAAAAATGTCATATAATATGATTTTAGTATAATATGATGATTATAATTAAGATTTTAGTATGAAAATGTCATGTAATGGACTAGTGGTACCATATTAATGTAGCTAAATATAAAGCACTTCAACGTAATTAACTAGCGTCAATATCTACTTATTATCCATATTAAACATAATTTAATTGATAACTATATCCCGAAATAGAACGATCGTTGCNAATTTTGTCCTTAGTTGTTTTTTTTTTTTTTTTGAGAGTTGCTAAACGACCCAACTGGTGTGTCCCAACTTTGGCCACATCAGTAAAAAGACAACTAAGCCCCTCTATGTATTAAGCCTATATTTTTTCCTCCAAAAACACAAAATTAAATTCTACTCTTGAACTATGCGAAAATTTAATAAGGGAGCTGAAGAGTCTTGTATTATATTTGTGTATATCAATTGTATTTATGTGTATTTTATCATTAGACAAATTATAAAATATAAATTATTATATTTTCTTCCTTTATACGGTATATACGGTATATACAGTATATTTTCTGACAACCTAAAACGTAATTAATTAAAGAGATAATTAAATCTGACAATTAAAGTAACCTAAAACGTAATTAATTTCCCCTCCCTCCCAACGTTTTACTCCAAACGTTTCCCCTCCCTCCAAACGTTTCAAAATATTAATTTCAAAGAATTCAACTTATAATTCATTTACTTGGAAGGTTAAATTAACTTATATTTCATTTACTTGTAATATGATTTTAGTATAACATGATGATTATAATTAAGATTTTAGTACAAAAATGTCATGTAATGGACTAGTTGTACCATATTAAACGTAATTAATGGTCACTATATATAAAGCGCAAAATATTATTTATATACGTGTTTACATGATGGGTAAAAAAATGTCATATAATATGATTTTAGTATAATATGATGATTATAATTAAGATTTTAGTATGAAAATGTCATGTAATGGACTAGTGGTACCATATTAATGTAGCTAAATATAAAGCACTTCAACGTAATTAACTAGCGTCGATATCTACTTATTATCCATATTTCATAATTTAATTGATCACTATATCCGAAATAGAACGATCGTTGCCAATTGACTAGTGGAACCTATATATACTCGTTATATATGTATATACGTTCAATGTAACTATATATAAAGCGCTTCAACGGAATTAACTAGCGTCGATATCTACTTATTATCCATATTTCATAATTTAATTGATAACTATATCCTGAAATAGAACGATCGTTGTCAACTGACTAGTGGAACCTATATATGCTTGTTATATATGTATATACGTTCAATGCAACTATATATAAAGAGCAACACGTAATTAACTAGCGTCGATATCTACTTATTATCAATATTTCATAATTTAATTGACAACTATATCCCGAAATAGAACGACCGTTGTCAATTGACTATTGGAACCTATATATACTTGTTATATATGTATATACGTTCAATGTAACTATATATAAAGCGCTTCAACGTAATTAACTAGCGTCGATATCTACTTATTATCCATATTTCATAATTTAATTGATAACTATATCCCGAAATAGAACGATCGTTGTCAATTGACTAGTGGAACCTATATATACTTGTTATATATGTATATACGTTCAATGTAACTATATATAAAGCGCTTCAACGTAATTAACTAGCGTCGATATCTACTTATTATCCATATTTCATAATTTAATTGATAACTATATCCCGAAATAGAACGATCGTTGTCAATTGACTAGTGGAACCTATATATACTTGTTATATATGTATATACGTTCAATGTAACTATATATAAAGCGCTTCAACGTAATTAACTAGCGTCGATATCTACTTATTATCCATATTTCATAATTTAATTGATAACTATATCCCGAAATAGAACGATCGTTGTCAATTGACTAGTGGAACCTATATATACTTGTTATATATGTATATACGTTCAATGTAACTATATATAAAGCGCTTCAACGTAATTAACTAGCGTCGATATCTACTTATTATCCATATTTCATAATTTAATTGATAACTATATCCCGAAATAGAACGATCGTTGTCAATTGACTAGTGGAACCTATATATACTCGTTATATATGTATATACGTTCAATGTAACTATATATATAAAGCGCAACAACGTAATTAACTAGCGTCGATATCTACTTATTATCCATATTTTATAATTTAATTGATAACTATATCCCGAAATAGAACGATCGTTGTCAATTGACTAGTGGAAACTATATATACTTGTTATATATGTATATACGTCAAATGTAACTATATATAAAGCGCAACAACGTAATTAACTAGCGTCGATATCTATTTATTATCCATATTTCATAATTTAATTGATAACTATATCCCGAAATAGAACGATCGTTGTCAATTGACTAGTGGAACCTATATATACTTGTTATATATGTATATACGTTCAATGTAACTATATATAAAGCGCTTAAACGTAATTAACTAGCGTCGATATCTACTTATTATCCATATTTCATAATTTAATTGATAACTATATACCGAAATAGAACGATCGTTGTCAATTGACTAGTGGAACCTATATATACTTGTATATATGTTCAATGTAACTATATATAATGCGCTTCAACGTAATTAACTAGTGTCGATATCTACTTATTATCCATATTTCATAATTTAATTGATAACTATATCCCGAAATAGAACGATCGTTGTCAATTGACTAGTGAAACCTATATATACTTATTATATATGTATATACGTTTAATGTAACTATATATAAAGCACAACAATATAAACCATACTCAAATCTGAGTTGCAAACAACACGACCTGTTTTTAATTTTTTTTTAAATTAATTTTTCACGAATAAATACTTAAATTCTACTGATTTTACCTACTCAATATAGTAACTAAAACCGTTGAGAAATATAAATGCTTCATTGGGAAGCTAAATAGGTTGACATTACTAAATGCTTCATTGAGAAGCTCAATGCATTCGGCTCTTTTTAGGAATGGAGAAAATTATTTGTGCAATTTTTTTTATGATTTCGTTTGTATTATACTAGAAATTTTACTTCAAAACCGTATCAAATAATTCACTGGAATGGATAAAAAATTATTCTAATTGTACAAATAATTATTCTAATAATTTACTGGACAAAAAATTATTCTAATAAACATTTAGAAGAAAAATTTACTGGAAAATGTAGTAAGAAAGCAGATAATCTTACGTTTTCTTACGCATAGTTCATTAACCTCAATTTTGAGGAATCTAAATGGTTTGATTGAAAATTATTAAGTCTTTTTTGAAGAGTGTAAGGGTTATATGAAGAATTGTGATTCAATTAATTTGAAAAATTATAAACCCTAACCCTAACCCTAACCCTATAAATACAACTACACTATTAACATCATAATTCAACTTATCTCTTCTAAATCAAGATTTTGTGACAAACAACAATGGATAGAACCCCGACAAAGAAAATCGATGAACCTCTCCAAGGTTCACCTGTTAACCACAACATAATGTATCATGACGTTAGAAACAAGTTTAAGAACTTGAAGACTGAGACCAACTTGCTTATGTGGAGGATCACAAGGAAAATAGGAAAAGATTATGTCAAAAGGGTGCTGCTGGATTCCTACCCGCTAACAACTTGCTATGACATGTTTGAAGAACTCCTGTCTGAGCAGGAGGAAGAACCAAATGCTCATGTTATCGTTATTAGCAGTGAGACAGAGGCCGCTTCGAAGGTGTCAAATTCTTTTAATCAACCATCTCAATAGAGTTCTAATGAGATAGGGGTTTTATTTTATTTTTTATTATTATTATGGCTATGGTTTTTAGCATTTTATGCTAAAATTATTGTCTAAATATAATTTGTACTATTATGAAAAGTTGTTCAACAATATTATCAATGAAAAAAATATATATTTAGTATTTCTTGCGCATTCTTTTAATTTGATTCTAACACTATTTTTGTTTGGTTGTTTCAAAATATAAAACATCCCTCCTTTGATGTGTATAATTTCACAAATATTTAACCAAATGCATTCGAATACAGAAAACATACACATCGAATGCAACACTAATGATTTAATATAATTTCACAATATCTATTTAGTATTTCCTCCTCTTTCTTTTATATGATTCTTTAACTCAAAGGTTTATATACAAACAACAAACCCTAACCTATTCATATTTGAGTAAGGATTCATACAAAATACAGAACAATAGCAAACCCTAACCTATTCAAACCCTAATAATGTAGCTAAGCAGTGTCAGCCAAGATAAAAAGACATGCCATTTTCCTCCGAAATTATCCAATTTTTAATAAATTTAGAAGGGCTCTGGCAATAATGTAATTCATCGAAGCTAGTGAACAAATAATCTTCATACTTTAAAAGAACAACTTGAGATTGAGACCTGAATAAGAACTTGTCTTAAAGACATAGCTCCATTAGCCAGCAGTACTGTCTCAGCTTGTATGTTCTTTAACCACCGCTTAAACAATGAAGATTCAATAGCATTCCTACAAGAAAATAGATATTTCACTCAATCCGAGCCATAGTAAGAAAAGTCTAAACCTTTACATAAAATGCTTCCTCTTTTGAAAGTCTTCCAGAAATCTAACTACAAATTCCATAAACTTAGAAGAAAAGAAAAAAGCAAAAAAGAAATAGCAACTGGAGGGACTTCCAAACATCCATTTTAATTCAAAGCCAAACAAAAAAAAAAATGCTTCACCTTTTTCCCGAAATACTCGAAACACTTACTTAACCTCACAACAAATGTCATAGTGATCATGCATAAGTTGAATGCTAAAATATCACATTAAACATGATCGAAATATTAAGCAATTAACAAAATCAAACTTCATATATATAATCATGCCCAACTTCATTACAATGCTAGATAATCAAAGGTAAAAGTAACATCCTTGCAAACCAAAGAGAAACAAAAACCACTTTCAAACACAAGATAACATAAAACCTACAATTGACATAATTAATTTCCAATATTTTCATAAAGCTTCAACCCTATAAATATGCCCGCTAACATAGCAGTTGAAATAATACTTGCTACACGTTCATTTGTTACCACTTCTTCATTTTCTTCAACGGTCGATCTTGAAGATGACTTTTCTTGTGAACAACTTGTTTTTTGAAAATTTTTGGAGGCTTCTAAGGCTTTCATCATAATATTGGAAAGCATGAAAGTAGCTACCTTCGACCAACATTTGTATATACCCGGCTTCTTCCCGCAATAAATAACAAACACCATAGATTTGAGTTTTTGTTTACCTTCAACAGATTTTTCATATTCATCGAACGCCGATATGGCCGCACTATGAGACTTGAAAGACTGGAAGATGCTACGCTTAACCCCGATAACCATATGAGAACATTCACTCCATGAGTAGTATATTCTCGGCCTTTTACCCGAAAATACAACATACACTTTTGAAGGACTATTCTTCTTAGAATGCATCCTTTATCTATTAACTAAATGGAGAGGATAAGAGTTTAAATGAAGGATTTTGTTTAACTAGATTTTCGGCCAAAAAATGATTTGGTTAAGTAGATTTTCGGCCAAAGAATATTTGGTTAAGTAGGTTTTCGGCCAAGAAATAGTTGTTTAAGTAAGTTTTAGTACATATATGTTTGTTTAAATAGTAGGACATGGAAGACCGTATTATATTATAAAATATACGAAATACAAATCAAATACTAAAAATTATACGAAATGCCCAATAAAATACATGTATATAGATTTAATTATGAAGGATTATATGAGTGTATATTAATAAAAAAAAGGGTTGTAAATACGTAAAAAGTAAAAATAAAAAAAACTTTTTGCATTGAGAAGACAAATAGGTTTTACCTTTTGAGCTCTTCCATGCATTGAGAAGATAAACAATAAATGGTGGGAGAAATAATTAAAAATAAAGTAAAAGGGTATTGAAAAACGTAATTTACCCTAATAATGGTATAAAAAGACTAAATTAACCCCATTTGGATCAATCTGGCCAATTTCGATGTGGACAAAAGGATTTTTTCTTTTTTTTTATTTTTTATTTGTTCACACCTTTGCCATTCAGCATTATAGCTTGTTTGGATGATTATTATGAATGATTTCGTAATATATTGTATTATTTTTATTTGGATAAATTATATTATTTGTCATTATTACATGATGTCTAGCATGAGCAATAAGAAGAATAACTTATAATATTACAAAGAAAAGAAAGGTACAATATAATAATTATTATATAAAAAAATTGGACAAATGACAAAATATGATTATGTAAATATAAAAAAGACAAGATAAGAGAAAAAAAAAAAAGTAACGGTGCAACAACACCAAATTTATCGTTCTATAAAGTGACACTTTTCGTTGTTACATAACGACGAATTTAACAATACGATATAATAAAAATTAAGTAACAATCAAAATAAATATTATATTTAAAGTAATAATACGATACAATATAACAGGTAACAACCATCCAAACTAACTTTTACCATTGCTAGAAGACAATTTTCTCACTCACCAATAATTTCGTATTTATCATTTTCATTAAGATGGACTTCACGTGTCCAAATCTTTTGAGAAAAAATATCTTTCAATTTTTTACTAAGGTCTAAAACTACCATCAACTTGAAGTTACCAAATGTATAAGAAGAAATTTGACCATTTTCCCTTTATTTAAATATAAAAAAATGAGTTTTGAAAAAATTTGTTAAAAAAATTGTGGAGTGCTAATGATTATATATAATAAAAAAAGAAATCATAATATTACAATTTAAAGAGTTAAATAGTTTTTTCACTTTCTGATTGAAGTACTTTTACAATGTATTTTCTAAATATTCCCTCTATTTCAATTTGTGTGAATTTCTTTGACTAAGCACGAAGTTTAAGAAAAAATAAAGACTTTTATAATTTGTGGTTCTAAAAAATTCAAAAAGGGACCCAAAATATTTATGTGATTATAAAAGCTTCTTATTAAGAGTAGAATTATAAGTTTAGCTCAATTATTATCGAATTTAGAAAGGAATAATTCGTTTTTGGAACCGATAAAAAAGAAATATCACAAAATTAAGGCATCTAATAGGTTGACGTTTCTTACCATATTTTGAGACAAATATAAATAAAACATAAAATATATAATGATTTATTGCATTTTCATATGGATAAACATCATATGTCTTTTTCCTTATCGGGAAAATCGGCTTGTAGGACCCTACATTAAATGAGACAGTTGATTGGTGGAGGTGGCCATTCTAGCATGAATTTAAGTTAATTAAATTAGTAAAGTTTGACTATCCTATGATTAGATTTTAATGTAAAAATAAATAATTGTCCCTGAGGCGAATCAAGTAGGAACCAATTCGGCTTTCTAAGTTAGAGTACGCAGTAATAGCCGTGCCAGCACGGACCCAGTAATGTAGAAACTGAAACTTTGTATTTTTGATAAACTTCTTTTGTTGTAGGCCTTTTTATTCATATGAGTAGTCTTTCACATATATAAAAATATATTATTTTTGCATATTTCCAAAATATGGTGCAGCTATCCCAATGTGGTTAGGCTCCTTTCTTGACTGCCATTGACAAAAAATTTGGTACCTGTACGGGGTTTATTTGTTAGTCTAGCCGTCTCTTTCTTTTAAAATAAAAATTATAGAGAGAAAGAATAGAAGCAAGAGAACAAAATTAGTCAGTCACAATTGACATACCTTTCAAAACATTGTCTGTCATGCATCCCTCTTTTGTGCTTCGATGTACCTTTAGAAAAAGCTATAAGCTCAAATTTAGCATACACCAAAACACTCGTGCCAGTAAAAACAAGTCATGAGTGCACAAGAATATCCCATATACCTACATAGGAAAAGGAGTGCACCAACATATAGGCATAATAAACTCAAGGAATTGGCTAATATGGTTGATCTCTTCCTTTTTATTTTTCAAGAAAAGATAAAAGGTTTTTATGGAGCAAACATGTAAATTCAGATCAACTGCATTGTCTATTTGATATAGAATTTGCTTTTATTATTATTAGTCTTTATACTTCTTCACCAGAACTCTAGCATTATTTTACTTTCTGCACCAAATTTTAGGACGCAGGATTTTATTTAAATTGGTAGCTAGATTTTCATGTTTTTATGTACAAGAGTACCGAGGAAAAATGTGAGAAAAGAACATGAAATAAACTCATCCTTTTATGCTTGAACTGAACTTAAGTGTCACGACCCAAAAGCCACTAAGGGTCGTGATGGCGCCGGACTACACTGTCAGGCAAGCCAACAACAATACTTGATTAAATTCTCGTTTTAAGTATTTTCTGAAATCACTTCTTTTATACGTTTAATCAATACGTGATAAATTCCATTTGAATAAATGATGAAGCATTTAACAATTTTAAATTTCTGAATAAACCCATAGACATCCCCAGAAGCTAGTGTCACAAGTGCATGAGCTATTTCTAAGAAACAATATAATACAATATCCTTCCGGAATACAGTGGACAGAAAGTAAATACAATATAGTCGAAGGGACTATACTAGCTGCGAGCCGCCTCGAATAATGCAACTCACCTAGTCTCAGTATCATGCGTGTTGCTACGCCTAGTAGGCCACTAGTAACACACGAGTCTGTGCAAAAAAAAAAATGCACAGAAGTGTAGTATGAGTACAAAAACAACATATACTCAGTAAGTATCTCGTCTAATCTCGAAGAAGTAGAGAAGAGAGGTTGACTTCGATACTTATTAGAGGTACAATAATAATGTATATTAATGCGAATAATCAGGGATTTATTAAGAGTGATAGAATTTCAAGTAAGTCACGAACAGGTGAAAGTTCCTTTTTATGCTGAAGGTCTCCGGATTCATAATCCATTAGTTTTCAATAATTTCAAGTCGGGGAGAGAAAATATCAATGTCAATAAATCTCAAGGCAAGCAATACAAGCATGCACAAATCATGCCGATGCGTACGACCCGATTCAACAGAAAATATATTATGCACTGCGGAGGGTCGAACGACACGAACCATAGATGCATCCATTACCCCGCTGGCGAATCATACATGAGACGCGGTCAAATATAAATAAACATAACAACCAGTCAATCAAGAATTCATCAGGGAATAATTATCCAGAGAAAAGCCAATTTCCTTTTAACAATTCAAGAAAATGAGGTTTAATCTTTTTAGAAATTCATTTACTAATTCGATGTGATTTAAGCAATTCAAATTATCAATAAGATTACAAATATTCCAAGTATAGCATGCTTTTTTGTCCTCTACTACCCGGACAATAGCATAATAGTTGCTACGCACGGACTCTCGTCACCGCGTGCATACGTAGCCCCCACAAATAGGAGCACATAACCAATTATTTACCTATGGGAACAATTCTCTCTTACAAGGTTAGAAAGGAGACTCACCTCGCTCCGGAGATCCATAACCGGCATCCCCCGCCCTCCCGAAGACTCAAACCGATGAACAAAGCTCCAAAGCTAGCCAATAATGATACCAATCCATTAATATATACTCAATTATTCATTACAATCCAATTTATAATAATTCCTAACCCCGATCGAAAAGTTGATAAAAATGCCCTCAAGCTCACGTGCCCAGATTTTCTAAAATTTTCGAAAAATAAGTTTACCCATAGCTTCACGAACTCAAATATATAATTTTCTCTAAATTCCATACCCAAAAATCGTGGCCAAATTCCAAGAATATAAATTTCTAGGTCTTTCCACCAAAACCCCAAATTATCTAAAAATTTCCTTGTCTAAATCCATATATAAACCTTGTATTTAACTAAAAACTAACATAAATTACTTACCTCATGATGAATGAAGGAACCCCCTATTCAAAAGCTCCGCCCAAGCCAAGAGAAAAATGGGTGAAATGAACCCAAACCCCAACTTTAAACATTCTGTCCAGCCTAGGTCCGCCCCTCTTAGCGTTCTTAGCCTGTCGCCCGCGTTCGCGAAGGCCAGTTACCCAGCCCCTTCCGTTCGCGTACAAGGCCTCGCGTTCGCGTAGGCCAATGCCTCCGGCCCAGTTTTCCTTCTACGTGTTCACGATCTCTCCCCCGCATTCGCGTAGCAGCTCATCTCACTCCTTCGCGTTCACGACTTCCTCTTCGCATTCGCGAAGGCCAAATTCAGCAGCCTCCCACTTTCCTCTTCACGTTCGCGGAGAAGGAAACCAACAACCAGCAGTAGCTTTTTACCATAATTCGATCCGTTAACCACCCTGAATCCACCCGAGGCCCCCGGGACGCTAACCAATCATACCAACCAGTCCGAAAACACATTCCGGACATGGTTGATGCCTCAAATTACATCAAACAACGCTAAAATCATGAATCGACCTCCAATCCAAGCTTTATGAACTTTAGAATTTCAAACTTCTATTTTTGATGTTTAAACCTATCAAATCACGTCAGATTGACTTCAAATTTTGCAAACAAGTCATATTCGACATCACGGACCTACTCCAACTTTCGGAATCAGATTCCGACCCCGATATCAAAAAGTCCACTTCTGGTCAAACTTCTCAAAAACCTTCAAATTTCTATCTTTACCCAAATGACTTCAAAATGACCTACGGACCTCCAAATTCACTTCCGATCGCACTCCCAACTCCCGGATCACCATACGGAGCTACTCCCAGACTCGAAATCCCAAACGGACATCGATAACACTGAAATGCACTTTAAGCCAAACTTATGAAATTTCTTCCAAAACGCTAACTTCCACAATAGGCGCCTAAACGCTCCCGGGTTATCCAAAACCCTAACCGGACATATGCCCAAGTCCAATATCATCATACGAATCTGATGGAACTTCAGATCCCAATTTCGAGGTCGTTTACTTTCCCAAAATTCAATTCCGACCATGCATACAAGTCATAATGCCTGAAATGAAGTTGCTCATGGCCTCAGACTGCTGAACGACGTGCCAGGGCTCAAAATGATCGATCGGGTCATTACATTCTCTCCCACTTAAACATATGTTCGTCCTCGAACGTGCTGAGAACTACACTGAAGTAGTCTGAAATCCCTGTTTAACACCTCATGCACCTTCCCGTGCTACCACAACTAAGTTGAGCACATTAGCTCGATCAATTTTGAGGATATTTCCTTTTATTCAAGCAAATAAGCCTTAGAGACCAATTCCAACATCCGGAATTCTATGTTAAGCCTGTTTCCAACATACGCTCATCATATCAATCACTACACGTAGTACCAAGACGTGATTGCATACCTTAGCTGAATTCACACCTTGCACCATTTTACTCATAGGTCCACAATAACATTCTCTGATCGATTTAGTCAAAATTCCACGAATCTGATGCTCCTATTGCACCGCATGACATACATAGATCTTGTTCTAACTCTTATAATACCGACATGACGGATGAGATGTGTATAAATTCATAACCACTGCCGAAACAATAATTCATTGGGTCTATACTCCTGGCAAGAACTATCACCTCATTCTGAACCAAACAATGGTCTTAGCTCCTTAATATATGTCATATATTCAGATTGCACTGATTTGAATTCAATGATCTCGTCTTACCCAGTACGAACTGCTAAGGCAACAAGCCACCCCGACATGACCAAAAGTCCCATATAATGCTACAATGTGCCAATAGGCTACCATATCGAACGTGATATAAAATAAAGCAAACTTTGAGAAGGAAATTCAACTACACCGCTCGCGAATCATACATGCGACACGATCAACTTAATTAAACAAACACCCTGCTCGCGAATCATACATGCGACGCAGGCACACAACTAATATAAGATTTCCTCATAAAAATAGGAAACAAAATACATAAAAACATATATGGTGAACTGTACTCAGTATCACACTGTTGCGGCGCGCAACCTGATCCAAACAATATAACCATGACGGTGTGCCACCCGATCCACCCATAAAACTCACATAAGGAGATACACACCGAGCTAGATTGCTCATTTCAATAACATACCGAATATCGGTCACAAGCACACTAAGTGCATAATTCCATCCTTGGGGAGGCATATAACGCCATAAGCAACAAAACTCAAGCACAACTGAGGTGAGATATACGATCTGAATCTCAAAAGCCATCCTGCTCATATAGCATCATCTCTACGCGGAACCTCAACACATAAGAAATTTACCAAGCCGTCTCACAACTCGCACGGCGCAATACATCATTACATGAAATAGCTAACGCCAAAATAACACCCCGACTACTCTTCCATAAGGAGCACCTTGTTGAAAGGAACACATCTGGCCTGATATAGAGCCCATATTCACATGTAAATCCATCCACCGACCTCAAGTCAATCCTGATCGTACCAAACTAGGCCAATAACCCTTCAAAGGCACATACTAACTTCCCTTTTCTCATAACACACAGGAACAACCATCACAACCGGAGTAATCCCCCACAGTCCACAACACAATAAACCGAGTGCCCTCCCGACATCAAATTCTCGATTTAACGACACCATCACAGACTTCATACTTGGTTTACATCTTTAATCAATCAAATGATTACATGCCACACTTATATAATCTTTCTGTGGGACACACTCCCACAACCTACCATAACCATAACTGGGTCGTACCTCCAAACCACCGGCCGCACTAACGCTGAAAATCGATCAATAATTATTAACCAGGATGCAAAGCCCTTTTTTACAAAACACCAATATCAGGTGACGCTGAAGACAATACCAACTTACCTTAAACATTGAAAATCCTTTCCTTCTCATCCGAGTTCGTGACATCCCTGTCAATACCGAACTGTTACCTTGATCTCCACTTCAAATTCCATACCACTCACTGTACCCAACATGCCAACATACGATAGAACAAGCTTTTCATCATAGATTTGGAACCACTATTAGGTTAACACTTCATCCTATAAAACTTTCCACTTAACTCACTTCAGAAGAACCATAGCAACACACAGGTGAATTCTCATGACAGTAGAATATGCAAATCTCTAAGTAGTGGTCTAAGCTACCATAGCCCTTCCGGGTCCCACCTCCACATAATAGGTCACAACGGTAGAATACTTTCTGAATAACATCAATTACGGCGGCTGACAGGCCTCGCACGTACCTCCACAAATCTCTTGCATAATTCGCTGAAGGAACCGATTACTGCCACCAATATGCCAATTCAACCAGGGCTAACCATTCTATCTTCTTCTAATTTATCCTTGATTGCCTTAGAATTAATAATAACTCCATTCAATATATAAGATCCTCCATCCGCACTCATCCCGAGTGACCTTGAATCACGAGACCATGCTATCTCAAATCCCACGGACCATTTCGTACCCCCCAATTGCTACCTTGTAAGTCAAAATATCTTAGAACATTCTATCCCTCTTCTCATAGGCTACTACCAAACTTTATTCTTAACCATACTTATAGGCTCGAAATCATTAGGCATCACACTTTAGCTTTGGAATTCACTAGGACCGTTGTTGAGAGTCACTCGCTTTGACTTGGCCCCGAATATAATCAACTCCATGAGTCTTCTATCATATGAATACACTATTGGTGAAGCACCTGCCAGAATCTCTTCCCTTGGAACCCGCATCTATACAAAGCACAAATCCTGAATCCTTCCCCAAGTCTAAACATGGGTCAATAAGGCCAACGATAGCACACCTTTAATAATTTCTTTTCTCAAATTACCACTTATGTTCTTTTCCCGTAGCTGAAATAACCCATCAATATGCTAATAACCAGAAACTTCGCAAGTAGTTAACCATGCAACCCAATCATAGGCAGTGGGGCTCTCCCACTTAGCTTGAAGCCACTATTACACAACTCTGGAATTCACCGAGATTCTTTATCTCTTATTGGCATAACCTTGAGTAATCAACCGCTAACATTCTCAAAATCTTTCTGCAAAGCCCGTTTTATACTCTGAATCATCAACCACATTCGCATGATCGTTCTCTTGATGTACTACCCATAGAATTCTTTGCGGAAGCCTTGCCAACCACGCAACCACGCAACCACTAACCTGCCCATAGGGTATAACCCTCCCATGGAAATCACTTCCCGACATCTTCCAATGTTGCTGCACAGGGTACAATCACTACGAAACCAATAACCCATCCCGAGTTAGAGCTCACTCTCTAGCTGCACAAGTCTATTCACCCCTTGTGCATCAATTAAATGTGCGACAACATCCCTCCAATTCAAGGTTATGTTGTATCCTTCTTCAGTTCAAGCCGCTCATTCCCGCTATATCTAATCTCCTGCTGCCTAATGGCCTATACTTCAAATTAAATCTGTAAGCCCTAATCGCCAATCACGAAAATTCTCAAATCATTTCAAACTCTCCTTAAGGCGCATAGTCATCCTACCCCAATGCCCATATGCAACTCCGCCACTCTCCCACTTTGGCGGAACTCATCCCTTTAATTGACTACTCGACATTTGCCTCTTATACTTGGCCTTCTAGAAATTTTAGCCACCGCCTGACAGTTCCTACATGTCTTTCCTCATCCTTTGTTTCTCAGTTGCTACCTTAAATAAAATCTATCTTCACGGCACCTGAACCCATAATTGCTCCCAACTTTACACCTTTCTGAAGGTTATTTTTCTAATTCCGTCGACAATAGAAACAGTGATTCAACCCTAAACTACCACACCCTGGGATATCTGATAGTTGCATTTTCAATACTATTTCACAATAGCTTGCCCCAAAGGTGAATTTTAGAAGGTCATAACACCAACAAACTTAGTGCGTTCAATTAGGACAACGACACCCCATCATAGAAGAAATCTCCACCACGCTCACAAATACCAAGTCTCATTACTCCACCATCCCACATCTGACCATTCTTAGTCCGATTACCTTTTCCCTGCCGGGAATAAAATATTGAATATCTAGATTATACACTGAGTCAACCTCCCTTCAAGTCATTTACTGCCCCGACACGTAGGCAAATGTCCTACCATCATATCAATACTGCGGAACAATAGTTTATAGCATCATGGCAACTTGTGCCTAGCCTAAGAGCTCTCAGAAGTACCGCTACTGAGCTGAAATGGCAGAATATCCTTCCACAAGGCGACGATAATAGCTTAGACAACTATACAGGGAGAAACACCCTGCACTGCATCGGTAGTACCATAACAATTCTTCACTTCTCGATTTATAAGAAGCGGTTCGCGTCGCACATGATTGAATAAGAATGAATTAAAGGCATACGCCTCCAAGGATCAAATCACATGATAAGGAATCAAGAAGGAAGTACTCCTAGCAGTCCTACAGCCTCCCAAGGATAAGTACAAACGTCTCCGTACTGATCCGCGAGAATCTACTAGACTTGCTCATGACTCGTGAGACCCTAGGAACCTAGTGCTCTAATACCATGTTGTCACGACCCAAAATCTACTAAAGGTCGTGATGGCGCCGGACTCCATGTTAGGCAAGCCAACAACAATACTTAATTAAATTCTCGTTTTAAATATTTTCTGAAATTACTTCTTTTATGCGTCTAATCAATACGTGATATATTCCATTTGAATAAATGATGAAGCATTTAACAATTTTAAATTTCTGAATAAACCCATAGACATTCCCAGTACCTGGTGTCACAAGTGCATGAGCTATTTCTAAGAAACGATACAATACAAAATCTGTCCGGAATACAGTGGACAGAAAGTAAATACAATATACTGGAAGGGACTATACTAGCTGCGGGCCGCCTCGAATAATGCAACTCACCTAGTCCCAGTATCATCCGTGCTGCTACGCCCAGTAGGCCACTAGTAACATGCGAGCATGTGAAATAAAAATGCACAGAAGTGTAGTATGAGTACAAAAATAACGAGTACTTAGTAAGTATCCAGTCTAATCTCGAAGAAGTAAAGACGAGAGGTAGACTTCGACACTTACTGGAGGTCCAATAATAATGTATTATTAATGCGAATAATCAGGGATTTATTAAGAGTGACAGAATTTCAAGTAAGTCACGAATATGTGAAAGTTCCTTTTTATGCTGAAGGTCTCCGGATTCATAATACATTAGTTTTCAATTATTTCAAGTCGGGGAGAGAAAATATCAATGTCAATAAATCTCAAGGCAAGCAATACAAGCATGCACAAATCATGCCGAGGCGTACGTCACGATCCAACAGAAAATAAACTGTGCACTGCCGAGGGTCGAATGACACGAACCATAGATGCATCTATTACCCCGCTCGCGAATCATACATGCGATGCGGTCAAATATAAATAAACACAACAACCAGTCAATCAAGAATTCATCAGGGAACAATTATCCAAAGAAAAGCCAATTCTCTTTTAACAATTTAAGAAATGAAGTTTAATCTTTTTAGAAATTCATTTACTAATTCGATGTGATTTAAGCAATTCATATTGTCAATAAGATTATAAATATTCCAAGTATAGCATGCTTTTGGGTCCTAGACTACCCAGACAATAGCATAATAGTAGCTACGCACGGACTCTCGTCACCGCGTGCATACGTAGCCCCCACAAATAGGAGCACATAACCAATTATTTACCTATGGGAACAATTCTCTCTTACAAGGTTAGAAAGGAGACTCACCTCGCTCCGGAGATCCATAACCGGCATCCCCCGCCCTCC
>MU680334.1:42070-140776 GCA_026770625.1 Nicotiana glauca | reverse complement strand
GGGGGGGGGGGGGGGGGGTGCTAGTTTAGAGTTCAAATAGTTGGTTTCAGTTATTTTGGAAGTTTTTTAGAGTCTGTTTGGAAAATCACCATGTAATTGAAATTAGTATAATTACTAGGGTAATAATTATACAGCCTAGTAATTATACAGTTGTATAATTACGATGACCTGTTTGTTTGACATAGTGTAATTACAAGTTTACTGTTTGATTACACAAGTGTAATTACACAGTTAGATTAAATTTTAAATTAAGTAATTATCAAAACTTAAAAACTAATATAATAAATATATGCCTATGAATTTTTATAAGTATAAATAATATTATATTTGATATTTAAGATGTATATTTTTTTCGTAAATATACATTAATTAGTAATCATATATTTATAACTAATATATAAAAAATAATATAGTATATTTTTTAAATTAATAATATTTAGTTTAGATACTTACAAAAACTAAAAATATACATTTTGTAAGAACATCATGGAATTCATGTTTGATAAAATAAATTAATATTTATAAATATAGTGTCATAACATTAATCAAATATTTGACAAAACTAATGTATCAATTCTAACTAAAAAAATGAATAACATGGAATATGAGCCAAAACTACTAAAACAAGTAAATTGGAACCATGAATATAACACAATTTCAATATTCAAAAAAAAAAAAAGTTTTACATGTGTCAAATTCTAACACAATAATAGTAAGTTTCACTGCAACTTAAGATTATGAAACATGGTAAGTTTATAACCACATTCAACAACGAAATTTTACTTTAAGTGCATCACTCATTATATGTCAAGTTTATTAATGACCAATTATTTCTAATATTAGGAGGTGTAGTTTCAGAAATAGAATAAGAAAAAAAATATAAGCAATTACATAGAATCACATGAAGTAAAGCTGGAGAAATAAAAGATAAATAATGTACAAAGAAAAATATATTTTAAAATTTTAAAAGAAATTAAAAAGTAAAATGTCACGACCCGAATTTTTCACATTCGGGAGTCGTGATGGTGTCTACTAGTAGGAGCTAGGCAAACCAAACTTAATCATTTCAGAAAAATAATTTCACAGAAAAATTCATTTCTCGGGCTTGGGACCCCGGAATTCGATTCCGAGCATACGCACGAGTCCCATATTTTTCTACGGACCCTCCGGGACCGTCAAATAACGGGTCCGGGTCCGTTTACCAAAAAATATTGACCGAAGTCAAATTTATTCATCTTAATATCAAAATTTATCATTTTCACACCAAATTCATATTTAAGCTTTCCGACTACGCGCCTGGACTGAGCACACAAATCGAGGCAACCCCAAATGAGGTCTTCGAGGCCTCGGAAGCACAGAAAGAGTAAGGAAACAAGTTATGACCCTTTTGGGTCGTCACATAAAAATAAATTTAATAGAAATAAAAAGTTATAAAGAAAATAAATTAAAATAAAAACAAAAAAGAAAGAAACTAAAAAGCAACCTTGCAATTACACAGTGTAATTACCAGCAATTCTCACCTCCTTCTTGAGAATTGGAGAGTGTAATTACACCCCTCCAATTACACCCAATTCCATGCTGACCAAGTAATTACTTGACCAAACAAACACGCCAAACTGTGTAATTTCGCCCAATTACATCAAAATTCATTTCCAATGTGGCTTTCCAAACAGGCTCTTAGTTTTTTCTTCTTCTTTTCTTTGCTTCAGTAGCTACTTGGTTAGTTAGATGGTTGACAAAAAAATTACTATTTTCTATCATAGTTTTATGTAGACATTCCACACCTTTTTATTGTCGTTGTTGTTGTTGTTGATATAATACATTATTTATAGTTTTTCACATGAGTTGCTCTACATTATCATGAACATAAGAAACCCGTATCATTCTAATGGAAAATTATGGATATTTGTACTAAACCAATAAATTCTTGCTTATACTCTTTTACTAGCTATCTATTGTTAAGTAGTAATTATGTATTTTTGCTTTAGTTTGTGACTTCTAAGATTTAATTTGATAAAAATGCTAAGTATGAATAAATATTTTTAATCTCATCGTCACCGCGACACATAACAACATTAATGGGCATTAATCTGTATTTGAAAATTAGAGATGTGTTTGGACATGAAAATAATTTTTGGTTATTTTTGTATTTTGTAAGTGATCTGAGTGAATTTTGAAAAAAAAATATTTTGGAATTTTTTAAAATTTTGAAATATTCAAAAAAATTATCTTAAAGTGAAAATTAAAAATTTTATGGTCAAATATTGATTTTGAAAAAAAGTAAAAAATTTCATGGCCAAACGGGCTCTAAGTAGCAGGTGAGTGTAATAGTAATTAGAAAAATGACATTGTATAGTTGCTCTTAAAATAATAGCCTCTATATGTGTGTGTGTGTGTGTGTGTTTTGTTGTATGCAAAAATATATAAATTTTTGCGGCTATTGAATGTAAATAATTTTGGCCATGGACTAAAAATGATTTTGCCCAAATAATAATTCGTATCTATTGATTTAAACTCTAAAATATATAAGAATATCAAATTAAAAGAAAGGATGTTGAGATGAGATATTGTTGGGGGATTTGCATCTATACCCGCTTTTTGGGTCACGTTTTAACTTGTGTCTGTTTTGCAAAAAAATTTGCAAGCGTACCCACTTTTTCACGTGACTCTAGCATACGGGGCTGAAGTAGCAAATGCAATCACGTAAAGCTTCAACATTCTAATAGACGGGCCTGAAGTAGCAAGTGTGATGAAGTTTTTGTTTGTAATTGCTGAACTTAAGCATAGTAGCTGAAGTTTTGTTCTCTATTTGCTGAAGTTTTTGTTTATAATTGCACTAAATTAGCTAAAAAAAATTTGTCCTGAATTCATTAGTTTTGTCATTCAGCTTTTTCAAAAACTTCAGCAGAAGATGTTAAAGTTATTTAGTTCATTTATAAAAACTTCAGAACTAAATAAGCTGATGTTTTTTTTTGTCCTGGATAAGCTTTTTCAAAAACTACAACAGAAGATGCTGAAGTTATTTAGTTCATTTGTAAAAATTTCAGCACTAAATAAGCTAAAAAAATTTTTGTCATGGATAAGCTTTTTCATTAGTTTTGTTATAATCAGACTACTATAAAATAATCAGATTGCCAACAATATCTAAATTATAAAATTTTGGAAACCAATAAACTTGAAAAGAACAGAATTATTATGAAAAGAATCACTAAGTGTGACCTTAAACTTCCCGTACGTGAAAATATTTACAAATTATTGTCTACTAACTTACATAATTATTTATAATTTATTTTTAAATAATCTGATAAACATAAGTATGACAATCGTCCCATGAACTGAAGTTTCATAGCAGCACCAACAACAACAGAAGAAGAAGAAGAAGAAGAAGAAGAAGAAGAATAAAACGAAGGAGGAGAAGGAGGAGGAGAAAGGGGACTCAAGTTGTTTAAAAAATGGATACAAATTAAATTTTTTTAAAAAAAATAGGTATAAGTTAAATGGGGGCTACCAAATAAGGCGCCCCGTGCAATTTTTACGATATTGTTTACATTATTGAAGTGAATAGCAAGAAAGCAGAAATTATCATGTTTCAGGGAATTTGATAAAAAAGCGCTTTCATAGAATTAACATGTCAAAAACATTTGCTAAGCTAGCAACTTCTTACCAGAAAAGAGAAAAAAACATGTTTAAAATCTGTTTGTTGAAAATGGTTATTTTAACTGAGATAGACGTGTGTGAAAATGTGGATTTTCTGAAGACAAGATGATGGTAATGATTAGAGGCGAAATCAAGATTTAAATTTTGTTATGAGTTTAAATATTAGAATAGCAACATTAGGTGTTAGTAATTGAGTTTTAAATTTATTTTTTGTTCATATTTTGATTAAATTTAAACTTATTAAGCTATGATGACGCATACCAAACATACAAGGAGTGGACCTTGTTCAGTGCAAAGCCAAATAATATTCCAAATTGAATGGCTATAATATAATCTCATCAATTCTACAAAATTCGATATTCCCATTCGTTTTTATTTGTAAAGTATTTGTGGGTGTTGTCCCACTAGGACGAGCTTGACATCAGGATTTTGTTTTTATTTAACTTTTGAACAAGTTCAGAAAATAATATTTAAAGAAGTTATTTTTGTGATTAATTAATTTTTGAGAAAATGCTTTTGGAGGATATCCGTGTTAGTTTTCAGAAAAATAATTTGATTTACAAAGATGGTCAAAGATATATATAATGAAGACCATATTTTACCTTTTATTATTTGTTGTAATAAATATGATTAAAATTCAGTAAAAGATGAAGTCAGATGTTTCTGTTAAGATTTTGATCAAGAATATAATTTTTAGTTAAATAATATATTTTTCTTAATATCACGGGTCAGCAACCAATTGCCAAAAGTATTTGGTATCAATATTTGACTCACAAGAATTGGGTATTTTTATTTGCACATATTTCATGTTTAAATATATTATTTTCTTTTGCTGATTTCCATACCCAGTAGTTGATTTCAAACGAAGTATAAAAATGAAGTGCCTAAATGTTTTAATTTAAGTGGACATAAGGAATTTACTACAAAAATAAAAAAATTATTACATAATGAATTTAAGGCTCAATACTATTAAAAAAGAAGTTTATCGATACAGTCTATTTTGGTGAAGATGGCAAGTAGATGATAAAATAGTTGAGGTCCGCCAGGTTGATTAAATTATAATTTAATATTTAAAATTCTTACATCATAATTTTTTATTTTCCATTCAGCTAAATTTTCAACACTTATATTTGAATGTTACATATTTACAGAGAAGGAAATGAAGTAACAAATAATAATCATGCTAAGTGTAAAAATTATAGTTAGGGCATCTCCAACAATCACTCTATTTTTTGCATTATTTTTCACTCTAAATGGTGCAACACCAAATCTAATCCAACAATCACACTATTTTTTACACCAAATTTTCTATCTCTTTTATATTATATTATTATCTTCTATTTACTTTTTATTTTTTATTTCATTCAAACTAGTACTATCTTTTTTCTTTTTTCCATATTCATTATATATAATTCACATTCATCACTTATATAATCATTTATTACAAAATTTTATATAAAGGATAAATTAACAAAAAGTGAAATCATTAATAAAATATAATTAAATAAATATTACATCATAGTCAAATTCAATTTAAGTACCACATAAATATTTAATTTTCGCCTCTATTCTCCCATAAATGCTCGATTAATGCATTATGAAGTGCGAAAGAACAAAAACGAATAATCGATAAAAGAAGTCAACAATTTGAACAACCACAACCACAACAATCTTCTACCCCGTTCACTCAGTATTTTGGTAATTATGGTGCACCTGAAAATGACATAGGATATTACTAAACTTATGTTTTATGTTTTTAATGTAATTTCAATTTTAGTGTATCCTCCTTTTATGTACTTTAATTATAATATATTTTTATTTTATGTATTGTTATTTTTAAATAATGGTTATATTTCTTTTTATACAACTATAACAATAATAAAATTAACTTATAATTTTATATAAATAAAATATATACAAAAATTAATATATCAAAAATAGGATATAAAATTAAAATTATAAAAATTTTAATATAAAAGTTAATTATATACATAATACATAACTAATTAAAAGTTCAACAATTAAAAAAAATGAATAAAATATTATTAAATGAAATATAGAGTAATGAATAGTGTTGCACCAAATTCATGCTCCATAATAGAGCAACAAATGGAGTACCAATGGAGCAATTTTACTCTATTTCTTGCACCAAATTTAAATTTGGTGCAAAAAATAGAGTATCATTGGAGATGGCCGTAGCATTCAATATGACCTTTTCTCAAAATTTTTGAAAAAATTTCCCAAGAACTAAGGTTTTCAAAAAAACAACTAAATACTAATATATATATATATATATATATGAAAATGAAAAGGAGAAAAGGGAAATGGATTCTCTACTCAAAAAAAAAGGCTTGGAGCTAATTAAGGGGAAAAGAGAGCGTAAGAAACGCGTTGCAGTAGTGGGATTTTGCTGAAGGAATCAATTAATGGGGCCCCACAGTCCAAGCTGGGAGGTAGAGCCCCACTCAAAAGTGTCCGACTGTACGTTTGTTTAGCTTAATAATACTAATACAAAACCTCACTTTTTTCTTCTTTTTTTTGTTTTTGTTTAGGAGGATGTTTGACTATGTTTATAAGTTGATCATATCTGGTTTATAAGCATTTTTTAGCTTATCTACGCGTTTGGTAAAATTAAAAGTATTTATAAGTTAAGTGCTTATAAACCAAAAATAAGCCAAAAGCGATAAGTTGGTGTCCTCCAACTTATCAAATTTCAGCTTATAAGCACTTTAGGTTTGACCAAAATATTTACTATTATATCCCTAAAATACTTATTTTTAAAATAAAACTCCTCGAATACTCAGTTTTTCGGCTGCTTATTATTAATTTCAACACTTTTATCCAAACACGTAACTGCTTATTTTTTAAATCAAATTCAACACTTAAAAGTATTTTCAGCACCTAATACTTATCGGCTACTGTAAATTAGCTAGGTGAAACGGGCTCTATTTCTAAAGCATAAAACAAACACCTAGAGGTGTACATGAGGCGGTTTGGTTCGGTTTTTTATTAAACCAAAATCAAACCAATTATGTCGGTTTACTAAATTCATAAATCAAATCAAACCAACATAAATTCGGTTTTTTCGGTTTTTTCGGTTTTTCGGTTTTTTTTTTGGTTTTTTTTTCGATTTTCCTTTTTAGTTATATTATTCTTGAAAAAGATATCAAATAATCACCAATTATCTGTATGATTACTATTTTTCTTAATAATATATGAGGAATACCAATTATTCGTATAAATCATAATTCCAAGACCTTCCATAATAGAAAATGACAACAAACATGCGACAAAGCAAAGCACTGTAAACTTGATAAACCTCAACACTAAAATAATCACTAATTATGTGAGCAAAATGACAAGAAGGAAGCTCGTGTGATGTGGTGGAATGGTTTCAAATATTTGGGTTTCTTTGATTTTGGAATTGGAACATAGGTAAGATATGGAATAATCTATTTTATTGTTTATTGTCTTGTTGGATTTTAGTTTGGGCTTGATATTTAGGTTATGTAGATAAAATCTACTTAGTGGATAGTGAATTTACAAGCCCACAAATAAATAATATCTCAAGACATTGAAAACTATAAAATAGTTTAAAAAATACTTACAAATTAGATTTTAATGATTATTTTTTATGTATAAAATTTCTAAAATTTATTTATATATAACGTCGGTTTGGTTTAGATTCGGTTTGACTTATTTTTTGTTAATGCCAAACCAAACCAAGAGCGATCGGTTTTTTATTTTCCAACGCCAAACCAACCAAACCAAACCACAAGTTGGTTTTTTTCTTCGGTTTGACTTAGTTCGTCGGTTCGGTTTGGCTTGATGGTTTGGCTTGTACACACCCTTCTCTTAAAGAATGAAATCAGCCAGAGGTAAAGAGTTAACCTAGTCACATCAAGCCACTCCTAATTAGTGACTAGTCAAAAGACTTTTTTGTTAAGCTAAATGTTCGGTTGTTAAGGGAGAAATTATACATAGTTTTGTATACATTGAAAAGTTGATGGAACTTTTACGCTGGAGTAAGAACTATGAAAGTCAATCTACTACACTAGTGCGATCGTTTCTATTATATTTTCTTCTTCCAAGCCCTTCTTAAAAGGAACAGCGATGCCCTCGCCGACGCTATTTTCAGACCTAGCAACTGATAGATTAGGCTATCTCCAAGTTTCCACCAAATTCAAATTTGGTGTAAAATTTGGTATTCTTTTGCTCCGATAGAACATCAAATCTTACACCACTATAGTGCATGGATAGTTATCTCGATAATATTAGCTTTTTTCATGTTATATATTAGGAACGTTTCTTTTGTTACCAAGTTACCAAGTTGCCCAGGGATACTTAATTAGTTTCCCTCCTTTTTTTTAGTAGTGCACCCATGTTATCGAAATCCTAGATCCGCCTCTAAAGTTGCCCATGGCAAAAATAATAAATCTAATCTAACCAGTTTCTTAGGTTAACAATGTAATATATCTCTATTAAATTCAATATATTGCATGGAAATTAGATCATAATTTAGAATTTAATAATTATCACGCAAAAAAAAACTAATCTGTATTCAATGTTTGTACCAACTTAACATTTTAATTTTAAGAGCTCGGTACAAACTACAAACTAAGACCACAATTATTTAACCATGATTAAATAAAAAAGCACTTATTTAAATGACACGTCTTATGATCATTATTTGACACACAAAGTATTTGTGTAAATAAAAACACATGCATCTTAAATCAGTGACTTAATGTAGTGTGAATAGGATTTTTCCATTAAATGGTTCTTCTCTTCCACTGTTATGAAATATCAGCCGCTCTCAAATGATATTGACATCAGACCAATGAGGGTTATTTAAGTCATTTAAACTCAAATTCTGTCGGTCTCTAACTATAGTTAACATATAACCATGCACCGTGGTTAACGCGTCGGTACGGAGCGAGCACTCGTGAGTTCCAGAACTATAAAAAGGCCAACTAAGCCGTCGGTGACCCAGTGAACCTTCTGAGTTAACTCGGTGACCGAAAATGACGTCTCTCAAATAAAAAAAAAACATGACTATAATTATTGCATAATTTATTTAATTTAATTTGAAATGAAAAATAGGAAAGGCGTTATTATTATTATAGATATATACAAAAACTATATTTTTTCAACAGAGGGAGAAAGGTTGATATATAAGCAAGTGATCCTAAATCCAATGCTTTCTCCAAGGTGAAGAGAAAGAGAGAGTTTTAGAGAGAGAAAGATAAAGTGAGATAGTTAGAGAGAGAAAGTCGTAAAAGGAGAGAGAGAAGAGAGAGCTGCGGCCAATGGGGGATTCGAGCGACTCCGTTTCGGTGGATATGGAAACAATCTCCGTCGCCGGAAAGGTTCATTTTCACTCACATTTTCCCTCGCCGACACTCGCTTTTTTTTTAATCATTTTCAGCATACGTATATATACACTTTTATATACTCATTGATTAATAAATGTCGTGTTTTAAGATGATATTGATAAATGTTTTTTTTCCCATTTCTTAAATCTTAATGCTTTTGGCGTGTAATTAATATCTTATCGGTGAGTTTAAAATGTTCCTTTCGACCTCATATATTTTGGAAATGATAGCATTCTTCTTTGTCAGATTACTTTCTATTTTTTTCAAATGTTTCATGACTAATTTTCACCTAACTTTAAGTTTTGAGGGGAGATTGATTAAGCTACATTTTATTAATTTTATTCCATTTGCTTTAGCGTGTGGATTGAGCAAATGTTTTTTTTCACTTTTTCTTTTTAAATTTTGTTGTTGCAATGTTTTATACCTTAATGTGACCAGATATGTTTCTTAATTTTGTTATTTGACTATATATATATATATATATATGGCTCTAAGGTCTCGTTTTATCTGGCTCGTTAGAGTTTCAAATTTCAGTTTCCTTTCTCAGTTGAGGGTTGTTTTTAAGCTGCAGGATTTTTTTCTGGAAGCAATATGATAACTGGCTTGGTTTGAGTCATAGGATTGTCAGTTTTCTTCAGTCAAATATTTGGGTGCTTTATCTCAAGTTATGCAATTAACAATTAGTATTCAATAAGCAGCCCTTTTTTTTTGCTATTAATAACAAGGTCGATTATCATCAACAATAATGGAATCCAAAAGACGTGACTGTCAATTCATTTATAAACGGATTAAGTTAGTATGAACCATTAGCTAGGCTTACTTCTTCAAGGATCATTGCAGTGGCAAACTCTATTGCAACCCAAAAATATTCTTCATTTTTTCTAATATGAGCCTTTCCATCTTAGTGTTGATAAAGTTTCATTTGAGGTGCGGTTAAGCCATGAAGCTCATTTAAAGCTAGGTTGTCTGCTACACCTTGCTAAGTAGCTGTAGTGTAGGCGCTAAAGTGCTAAAGCGTGTGCCTCATCACCCATGGTCTATGTCTTAAGAGAACAGTACTTGGCCACAAATACGGTTGGTAAACTTATAACTTAATTGTAGAAACAATATTACAAATGAGCTTTTTTTTTATTAGGAATAGGAAATTTAATTTTAGTATGAAACAACTAGCTCCAAAAACATAGAACTACACGTCTTCATCTAATTAAGAAATAAATTGGGTTCTTTACTTTATTGATATAATTTTTTCTTCATATATTCTGCTAACTCATTGTTATTATCAATTATTTTGTTCAAATAGTTTTTTTTTGTGTTTGTAGTTACTTTTTGTTGCATTACATATACAGTGTTTAAATGTTTTATTTAATTTTTCTTCATTAACGCGCTTTAATTTCGCGTTTCACTTAAAGCTCAACCACCTTTGGCGCTTTTATGCGCCTTTTGCTTTTAACTACCTTGCATCTCCTAAAAGTTTAGGCGGTTGGGATGCAAAACATGGCAGTATTGCTTAGCTAACTTATAGCAATCATGCTTTTTTGTCCTAATCTTTTCGGAAATATTTGGTATCTAGTTTAAAAGGTTCCTGAGGTTTGTCCTAATTTTTCCAAATATGCATTTCTGAACCTACTTCATAAGGTCTGTTTGCTTGTTTTCCTACTTGTTTGAAATATGCTTATGATATTCCAATTTTAATTTTAAAAAAAGTGCAGAATTATGACCTGCTCTTAACTTATGAATTCTAAACGACTTTTTATCAGTCTTTCTTAAGGCTCCTAATCTGTTTTCTTTCATAAAGTACTTTAAAAAATTAGATAGCCATCAAGTGACTCCAAAATCTACTCCTTGCCCCTAATATGCACACAACTTTAGGTCACATAACTAGTGTTAGCAATTCGTTTTCTCTTTTTTAATATTTACGAAAATACTTAATTTTTGTTATTTTTAATCTTCTAATATTCATGTAGAATTAATCTATAAACGAAAATGGATCTTGAACCCCACAAAAGGCTGTATTTTCGGTTAATAATTAACATCTTTATGGGAAGCTCCCATTTTTACATGTTACTAGAAGGTGGGATGTTACGTATATATATTTTAGAGAAGTCCTAAAGCAAAGTCCTGATACCAAATTTGCACATTTCAAAAGTAAGACAAAAATAGCACAACCTTTATTAACTAGATATGATTTTGCCTAAACAAATAAACCAAATGTTGAAATGTAAAGAAACAAGAAGAAAATGGGAGTGTAAATTGGACCTACTAAAAATAATAGAAGTGAAAAGAATGGAATTACCTTTGGAGCCCAGGACCTTTGCTGTTAATAGCCTTATTTGAATTATCTATTTATATTATTTTGTATCATGTTTTTGCTTATCCATCTTATTTATCATTCTTTTGCTATTTTGCCCTCAGGAGCACCTTGTAAAAACTAGCCGTGGTTCTGTCTCTGTTGTTGTTTTTGGGGACCAGGACAAGCCGGCTCTTATCACCTATCCCGACTTAGCCTTAAATTGTAAGTAAAAGCCACTTTATTTTGTCATCTATACAGTTTCAATTGCTTAAGTGATAGTTTTCCTACATGTGAATATATGAATTTACATTCTTTCTTAATAATAAGTTCATGTTATATAGAAGAATCAAATTATTTAGTCTGTTCCAAGCTTTCTTCTTCACTGCCAGCTTAAATAGATCTGGTCGATGCTCTGTTTTGGTGAAAATTATTGGGATGCTTGAATCAGGATATATCTTTCGAAGTTTCAACATCTCTAATTTTTCGTGGCTCTTACAATATATGAATGCTTTTATGGTTCGTTTACCATCTAATACCAAATTTTATTTCTCTGTCTGCATCTATGTCATTGAACAGATATGTCCTGTTTTCAAGGAATATTCTTTTGTCCAGACGCATTTTCATTGCTGCTCCATAACTTCTGTATTTACCATATAAGTCCTCCTGGTCATGAGGTTTGTCACTTGGACTCACATTGATTGTGTTAATAGGACACGAATTGTTTGGCCAATGTTTCTTCTCACGATGTTGCTTACCCCGTATATCTGTCAAGAGTTTTTGCAGTTGGGAGCTGCTGTGATGAGTCTTGATGATCCAGTCTTATCGGTTGATGATTTGGCAGACCAGATTGCCGAGGTGCTTGATTACTTCGGGTAATTGTAATGAGCTTGCCTATTGTCATCAGCTTAGTTTTATAATTTCAGAATATGCTGCCTCTTTGGCATAGGCTTTTAGCAAAACTATGTCATTTTTGCAAGTCTGTATCTTGTTCTGCATTAAGTGGTCGGCAGGACGGATTTATGCAGACACTCTACTTCATCATGATCTTAAGTGCTCTTGGCTGTTCTGTATAATCTTCCTGATAGTTCAGCTTGTTTTAATCAGAAGATGAAGCTGATTTTCCTCCTTGTCTTCCCTCTTCAGGCTTGGTAAAGTAATGTGTATGGGAGTAACAGCTGGAGCATATGTGCTTACCTTGTTTGCTGTAAGTTGTGTTCCTGCGGTGTGTGTATTATTTCTATTTAGCTGATTTATCTATATTTGCCTGATATGGTCATCTGACAAGGAGATTTTTATTTTTTTTCCCCAGATAAAATATACACGAAGGGTTATGGGTTTGATACTCATTTCCCCTTTGTGCAAAGCACCATCGTGGACAGAATGGTTGTGCAATAAGGTGTGGTTTCAATATTTTCTTAAATAGCTCAAGATGTTTGACCTGACCTGAAATGACCTGAAATAACGGTGTCTTACATCTTACGGTGCAATATTGGCAGGTGATGACGAATCTGCTTTACTTTTGTGGCATGTGTAGTTTGGTGAAGGAGTTGCTGCTGTTGCGGTACTTTAGCAAGGTTCTTTTCTGCTCTTTTCTGCCACTTCTATACTAGTTCCTTATAATTAGTGGAGAGTTTAACTGGATGCTTAATAATGTGGCAGGAAGTCCGCGGCAGTGTTGAAGTTCCAGAATCAGATGTAGTTCAAGCATGCCGAAGAGTTAGTGTTTAGTTTTTTAGGCTCCCGTATTTCTTGTATGATGCTCTGCAAAAAAAAAAAAAATTGCATACAGTATTACCCGGTTGACAATGTAGTCATTTGTCTGATTCCGCAAAATGTATGATTTTGGCGTTGCAGTTGCTAGGTGAGCGACAGAGTCCAAATGTATTGCGGTTCCTTGAAGCTATCAATGAGTAAGTCCTTTAGCAAAAAGATATTTCAAGGGGATTTCTGCTGTTTACTTTTTGTCTCATTCATTTTTGTTTGTTGCGGAAAAGAGCGGGGGCAGTAGTATTCACCTTAAGTAGGTGGTTGGGTATCTCTCTCTCTCTACGAAGCTGATCTAATAGGACGCTCTGCTCACAGCTCAGTATAGCGTTTGTTTGCTACTATAGTGGAAAAATAGTAGTTTGGAACAACCAACTACATATAGGATGAAAAATCATTTTTCCAAGTCGCCTATCAATAAAAAAGAGTTCATTCTTCCAAGTCTAGCTTCCCATGGAGCATGCAATTCTAAGTGATACACAGTGCCAGATATTAAAATTCGCTTTCTGTCTGGAGAATTGGAGTTTCACTGAGGGATTTCCTTCCATGCCATGGGCCTACTTACATGGTCAGTTCCATGTTTTGATACATCGATTGAGTAAACTTTTTTATTTATCTGACAGGAGACCAGACATAACCAAAGGCTTGAGGAAACTGCAATGTCGTTCTTTAATATTTGTTGGAGAAAATTCTCCTTTCCATTCTGAGGCTCTCCATATGACTTCGAAGCTAGATAGAAGATTCAGCGCCTTAGTTGAGGTATTCCAAACTGGTGTCCCCCCTTCATCATGCTCTGCTTACCCCTTAGCTATGAAAAGATCATCGGATGATATGTAATGTATGTGGTGTTATTATTTATGAACTGTCGGTGTTGTTATTCAGGTTCAAGCATGTGGTTCAATTGTGACTGAAGAGCAGCCGGATGCAATGTTGATTCCACTGGAATACTTTCTCATGGGTTTTGGCTTTTATCGGCCGTCTAAGTGCAGTGTCAGCCCAAGAAGCCCCTTAAGTCCGACGAGCATCTCTCCGGAGCTTTTCTCACCAGAAAGTATGGGTTTGAAGTTGAAACCAATAAAAACCAGAATATCTGGAGAAGTATGATTTCGATTCCACGAGGAGATGGTCTCAAAGTTAAAGCAAAACGACAAGTTTTTGTAAAGTATGTAAGAATACATCGAAGTTCCATTTGACTTGAAGACAGTTTAGGAATGTGAAGTTATAGGAGGGTTGTAGATATGAGAGAAAGGAGAGTTGGAAAATAGAAGGTGGAAGAGAAACTATAGGAAAGAAGTGGTTATCTTTTTTTTTTTTTTTTTTTTTTTTTTTGTTGTAATTGCAATTGTTAGAAGTTTTGAATCCATCTGTACATCCTGCACAATAATTATTTATGCTGATGAAATGAAAGGAATAAGAATAATAAAAAGGCAGGTGCCAGCCTTTTCTCCTCGGTATAATGTCCTCTTTATGTTTCTGTCAGTAATAATTTGGTTGTTAAAAGTATACTTCATAGATGGACAAAAGTAGCAACCATTTGGTTTAAGATGAAAAGAATTCGTAGTATTATGTTTGATTATAAAAGCGGAGAAATTCTTAAGAACAAAGTTCATCTAAAGTCCTAAGAAGAATAATGTATTAAGATATTCTTTCGTATAAGTTTTGCAGTTAATATTTTCTTATTTACTTCATAAAGAAATGATTAAGGAAGGGAATAAAAACCAAGTGATCATGCCCAATTATATCCTCTAAATAGGATTCTGCGGACGTTGCAAATAAAATCCGAGTATTACACCCAGGTTCGATTCCACAGAGAGTCAACCTAACAACTGCTACCTTTAGACCCACTCAATTCTTTAGAACCAGCTTCCAAATACTTTTGAATCACTATTGAGGTTTCTTTGTAAACTAGAATTGTAGAAAAATAACAATCTATAACTAAATAACTATGGTTGTAAACAAATATGAGAAACAAGCTAAGGTAATGACTTTCCCTATTGATGAAATCTCTTCTGTTTATCCTTCATACAAATTTACCGACTCACTTTATTAATCATGAACACTCAACTCACCGTAACTCTCTCCCGAGCAATCACAGCAATATACTACTGCACTCTCCCGAGCTACACTAGCTAGCTTTAATTAGCACAGTTCACTTAAGATTACACCCAAGACTTCGTTATTCCTAATCCCGCCTTTAAACCCGCAGATATAGATTCCTCTTATTCTTTAGGAGTGGTTTTATTCAACAACTACCTAAATATGCACTCTTTTCCAAGTTATGCACACTAAATAGACACAGTTAATTGAGGATCCTGTCAATTAACTACAACAAGAACATAGTTGAATAAATAAAGATTAAAACTGGCAAATTTGCATTAACATAAACGAGAAGTTCATCCCCCAATAGGTTCCATCAAGACCTTAGACAAAGAAATTAGCTACTCATAACTATGGCCAAATAAACTAGAATAGAATTCATCATCAAAAACAAAAGAAAAGAAGAAAGATGTTGGGAAAGATCCCTCACAATAGTTTTTCCTTCCAAGATAACCTAAAAATCACTACTTGCCTCCTTTGGGCGAAGTCTATGGTTTAAATAGGGTTTAGGTCTAAAAAAATCCCGTTTTTATACTTTGGTCCCTTATCTTTACGGCGCCTGCCGTGGTTCTGCCGCGGTCGCGGTGGAACCGCGGCAGAACAGTGCCTCTGGTTCTTCAATCTTCTGCAGCAGCTTTTCACCGCGGTTCTACCGCGGTCGAGGTGTAACCGCGGTGGAACAGTGATTCCGGCTCTAAAGGGCCGGTACAATGTGACTTCAATGAGAATTTGCTTTTTTGGCCTCTTTTCTCCAGTATTGACTCCAAAATAGCTCCTTAGCCTTCCTTAGCCATTTATTACCTATAAATCATGAAAAACACTAATAAGAGCATTTTGTTATCATATATATCATCAAAACAACATAAGAATGTGATTATTTAAGGTGTGATTATAGTCAAATTCACCTATTATCACCAAATATATATATATATATATATATATATATCTAAAATGAAGATCTTATTTTTGTAAGTTAAAATTTTGAAGATTTAACATCAAGCTAACTAAGATTAGGAGGAAAATTTTGAACTTCTAAACATCGTATAATGCAAAAATAGGAGACTCTTTATTTGTGTAATACAATAAATACAAGATCTTTAATTAGGAGGTTATACATCTTGTTGAAGTTATCATTGAGTTTTCGTTGCATGCATGCAATAATGCAAGTATCTTTTTCGATAATAAGTGTATAAAATCTTTTCACCCACCCGACCCACACGACGGAGGGTCGAAAATGATTGATATAGAAATGTAATAAATGGATTAATAAGTAGCGTATCAGCCTTTCCAAAAGCAATTTGGAAATGGAATTAGATTATATACCGTTTACCGTTTTCTTTACACGATTAGTATAGTTTTACCTATTAAAATATGTCAGTTACAATCTTAATTAGATTAGCTGTTATAGCTTATAATAATTTGGAAAAAAAAAAGTTATAGCTTACAATAAAGATTATCTATACTTATCTTATATTTTTATTTCAAATTACTTTATAAGTAATCTGATTGTATAAATATTTTTTTATTATTTCACGACACAAAACTTAAACTCTTTGAAAATTGACCACTAATAGTAATTAACACCCTAATAAACCAAATATGAACTAGTAAAAGTGTCGGCAGTGGCTTTGTTATATTATTTATTATTTACGTATTTTTGTGAATTTCAGTTGGTATTTCATTTTCAAAGTTTGATATGTTATGACGCATGACAAACTTTAGAAAGTCTTGGAGCTTTCACGTCTTTGTTTAACAATAAATATGGATGAAAATTAAATATCACGATGTTGGTTTATTTCGTGACTTTTGCATTTATATTCGGTTTTGGAGTTACAATTGAACCTATACTATACCCCATTTTGCGAAAAAAATTGCAAGTCTATCCATTTTGCGATCAACTTCAAACTTATCTATCTGAAGTTAAAACAAATTAGTCTGAAGTGAAAAAATTGTAACTTCAAATGCACTTAAGGCCAAATAGGTCTGAAATGCAACCAATGGTTTCATACACTTAAAGCCAATAAGTCTGAAGTGAAAAATAATACTGCAGATGCACTTAAGGCTAAAATGTCCGAAGTGCAACAAATATTTTCCTACACTTAGGGCCAATAAGCCTGAAATGAAAAAGTTGCACTTTAGATGCACCTAAGGCCAAAAAACCTAAAGTGCAACCAACATTTCCATGCACTTAAGGCCAAATAGGCCTGAGGTGCAAATTGCCAAAACAGAAATTTGTTCTTCGAATTTTAACAATCCAATATACGATTTAATACCTAAATCTCCTCCAAATGAGCTCAAATTTGAAACATAATCTCCAAATATCATCAACAATAAACCTCAATTATTAATTTGTCAAAACACCAATAAATCTAACGAACCCATTTTGCAATTAAGAAAAAAAAAAAAGAAAAAACCATAAGCAATAGTAAAAAATAAAGTGCCACAATATCTCACCACTGTAAAACATAATAAACTATCTTAAAATATGTTCACAAACACCATATAAAATTATTGTTACCCGAAGAAGAAGAAAGAGGAGAAAAAGTGGGTACAAATTAAATAAGAGCGACCAAATAGGACACCCGTGCAATTTTTACGTTTATCTCTGGTCACAAAGATGTAAAGCCCACTTCTATAAATAACAATACGGGGATTAATGAAAAGATTATTTTATACACATTACTTACTTTAAGAATATTTTTATCTTTAAATAATTTAATCCCCCATTATTCGTACATGTATTTAATTTCACATTTATACCTTTTCCACCCCCACCCCCAAATAAAATAGTACATTATTTAACCTAATAGAGGTATTATTTAATATCACTAATCACAAGTTGTAGGTAAACAATAATTATTTCCTCTTATGCAACCAATCAAACATTGCAATAGTTTTTCTTATGCGACTACCCAAAAAACATAATATTTTGTGCGAGATAAGTTTATAAAACAATGCCACTTTTTATTGCAATTGAAATTAGTAGTTATTTGACAGTTGGATATTAGCTGTATAGTTAGTTAATTATTAGTCAGTTACTGAGTTAATTATAAATAAAAGTTGTACTTGTACATTTCAGTAGAAAATCAATAGACACTTTTTTTCTCTTCTCAAAACTATCATCTCTATCGCCATAGATAAAATGAGAGACTGAGCTCCCAATTGAGAAAACTAACATGGTATCAGAGCAGTGACTAGGTCATACGCTCGTTACGAAATTTCAGTAACTGATTTTCGTGTCTTCTCTTCTCACCTTTTCTCTGCTACGATTCCTCTATTTTTTGCCAATGGTGAACGATGACGAAATCGAAGAAAAGTTTAATCACACACATCCATTGTATGTTCATCCTTCTGATACTCCTAAATCGATTCTAATTCCAGTAAAATTGACGGCCTTTGGTGTAGGTCGATGCGAATTGTATTTCAAGCTAAGCGAAAGCTAAGGTTTGTGACTAGTATATGTAGAAAGAACCAATTTAAGACTGAATTGCATAAAGATTTGAAAACCTATAATGCTATTATATTATCTTGGATTATGGATACGGTATCACCAGACCTGCTTACTGAAATTGTATACGCATCAAACGCACATATGGTCTAGAAAAATCTGATGGAACGCTTTGATAAGGTGAATCGTGTGTGCATATTTCAATTGCATATGAAAATTGCCACAATCTCGCAAGGAACTGATTCAATGACACGTTACTTTACTAAGTTGAAAGAGCTATGGGCAAAGTATGAAGCCTAGTTCATTCACCAGGTTGTGAATGTCCCAAATCGAATGTCTATATTGAGCATTTGTCGCGTCAGAGAATACCCCAATTCCTCAGTAGTCTCAATGATTCATATGAGTAGGCTCACATATAGATTCTCATAAAACAATAGAGCTTAGTTTGAATCAAGCATATGCTATGATAATAGAAGATGATAGTCAATTGTCACATCCCTTTCCACCTTTAACAGGAAAGATCTATGTAAGTTGGTCGCGGAAAATCCTACAATGGAAAGAAACCTAACATGCAATATGAGTATAATAATATGAAGGGGCATTTAAAGAAGAAGTATTATAAACTAATTGGATATCAACTGATTTCAAGGCAAAGAAGAAATTTGTTACTACTAATGCGATTGGGAACAATGTGGTAGACAAAAAACTTAGATGAAAGAAAGTGAGGCTAGTAGTGAACCTTCTAAGGGTGGGTACTTCTTCACAGAAGCATAGTGTGACGACCCGATCCGTCGTCTTATGTGTTTCCATCCCGTTTTCCCCGTTTATTGCTTCTTCATGATTTATTATGTGCGTTGGATGAATTTGAGATGATTCGGATTGGATTTGGTAGGAAAATGGGTAATTAGTCTCTTTAAGGAAAGGTTGGTTTGGAAAAGTCGGGAAGATATTAAATTAAGTCTTCTTCGCGAATTTTGAAGGAACAAATATTTTGGACTTCGAACTAAGAGGGTTTTGGGCTATTTTTGAAGAGGGTTTCAAGGGCTATCATCAGGTATAGATTCTTGGACTTAGATTATGATATTATGGTGTATAAACATGGATTAACACTGAAAACCCAAGGAATTAAAGGTTACAAAATGGAGGTTAGAGCTTGAAACTTAAGAGAGTTTAAACTTGTGATTTGAGGGGTCAAATGGACTCCGATTCTTGTGAACTTGATATGTATAGACTCGTGGCGAGATAAGGATCGTATTGATGTAAAATTTTCTGGATTTCGAGAAGTGGGCCCGGGGCTCGGGTTTTGCAAATTTCGTGATTTTCGATATTTTTCGAGTCTTTTAGATTGGGTTATTTTCCCTTAGCCTATTGTAATGTATTAGTTGTGGTTTTAGCCAGATTCGACGTGCGAGGAGGTCGATTTGAGAGGAAAGGGCATTGCGAGCTAGTCTTTGGCCGGCTAGAGGTGAGTAATTGATGTAAATGCTGCTCTGAGGGTTTGAAACCCCGGACTTTCACATCGTAATGCTATATTGAGGCATGACACGCATTCCACGATGAGTTCGGGGTCGTTTACTATTGGGGATTGAGACTTGGTCTATCCTGAGTGTTAATTTCTATTATGTTGGCGATTGAGACGCATACTTTATCACTGTGAATTGGCTTATTGCCGTATTTGGGGCCTTGTGCTGACCTGTAGAATCCTTAGGGGATCCTTATGTGTTTTTCCTCACTTGTGTGCATAACATATACTCTCAGTCATGCTTTCAACTATTAAAAACAATATAATAACTGTGTTTATATATGAATATTAAATGGAAAAAGGATATGAGGGCTGAGATCCCTATAGTATGTCATGCCCGATTGGCTGTGAACTTATTTGACTGAGATGGGTCGGGGACCCGATAGTGAGGATGTTTCCCTTTGATATGGATCGGGCTGCATGCCGCAACGATGATATATATATTGATATTGAGGCCGAGAGCCTGTTTGATGCTACGATATGGCTGATATTGCGCTTGGGCTGTAGGAGCCCTTCCGGAGTCTGTATACACCCCAGTGAGCGCCGTCGACGTTAAATAAGTGGAGCGGGCTGCACATCGCAGCGGGTAATAGAGTGTACTATTATCTGTGTTGCATCTTTTCATGCATTATTCCTTGATTGTATTACTTGTTGGTTACCATTTCACTGATATTGATCCAAACTGCTAGATATAGATTACTTTGTGCATTTTCTGCATTTTTTTACTTTCAGACTGTAGTTATGTTTATTATTCACTGGGTCGGAGTACTCACTTTACTCCCTGCACCTTGTGTGCAGATCCAGGGCATTCACAGGATGAGTGAGCTTTGACCAGCTTTCTAGAGTTCTTATTTCGGTAGTATTTGAGGTAGCTGCAGGGCGTTCGCAGCCGTTGATTCTCCCTTCTATCCCTATCCTTTTATTTCCGCATTATCACCTTGTAGACAGACTTTGTAGTAGGATGTTACTCTATATTTTAGAGGTTCAAGTTCGTGACACCGGGTCCATGTTGGGCTGTATTGGTATTTGTTAGATTTTTGTTTTCGCATTTTTATCAGTATTTTAGACCTTGACTTAAATGGCATTTATCTTCATCTGTTTAATTAATGGGGTTATTGTTATAAATGGTCGGGCTTGCCTAGTAGTGTGATGGGCGCCATCATGACCGGGTTGGGGTCGTGACACACTGTACAACCAGATTCTTGATATGCTGAATGTGAATAAGAAAGTTACAGGCCCTCAAGTGAATTTGGCAAGTCTTTCCACCTCTTTTATGGCAGCCTTATGTACCACTGGATGGATTGTAAACAGTGGTGCTTCTACTGCCACACTTAATACCTTAACAAATATTATTGAATTGAGTTCCAAAGATCAAGTGCATTTACCTAATGGAGCAAAATCCAATATAACTCATGTAGAAGTTGCTGAGTTCCTTGAAAGTATGAAGGCTACAGATGTATTGTATGTTCCAGACTTCATATATAATTTTTTATCTGTATCCAAGATGCCCAAAAGTCTCTCTTGTGCTGTCATCATTTTTTTATCTTTTGTATTTTTCAGGATTTCTTTGGCAAGGTGAGGGAATTTGTAAGGAACAAGGTGGTCTATACATTGTATGGTAAAGAAACAGTTGCAACACGGTGAAGAACTTAGTGAAGAGTACAGTGGTACAAGGGAAGTCATTATATATTAGCCTTTGATATCGTAGGTTAGGGCATGCTTCGGTCAAGACTATGAAACATATGTTTTTTCTGCATAATAAAGACTTAGATGTTTATGGTCCCTACAGGATACCCACTCACGAGAGAAAGAATTTTTTCCTTACTATTGTAGATGATTATACCAGGTTCACATGGGTTTTGCTTGTTGAAAATGAAGAGTGAAGTTCCTACTGTACTCAAAATGTTTCTTTCCTTAATAAGAAATCAGTTTTCTACTATTGTAAAGGTGGTTAGATCTAACAATGGAACAGAGTTTTTTAATAAGATATGTACTGATTTGTTCAATTCCTATGGTATAGTCCATCAAAGTAGTAGTGTGTATACCCCTCAACAAAATGAAGATAGTTGAGAGGAAGCACATCTTATTCTAAAAATTGCTAGAGCATTGAAGTTTCAAGCCCATAATCCAACTTGATATTGCGGGGAATGTGTAGGAACTATCTACTAACTGAGGTCTTACAGGGCAATCACCTCATGAATTGCTATATGGAAAGCCACTTTCCATTGATCATTTGCGAGTATTTGGTTGCCTTTACTATGAAACAAATATAGTCAGAGATGAAGAGTTTGGATCAAGAGCATTATTTTTTTAGGATACTTTACAACTCAAAAAGGGTATAAGCTTTTAGATCTCAATAGCAGATAATTCTTTATGAGCAGAGATGTTGTCTTTAAAGAACACTTGTTTCCCTTTGCTTGGTCATCTGAAGCTGATCCTCACATGGTTTCTGGTGACATTTCTTGTCCTTTGTCTGATGCAGCTCCTAATAAGGGGAGATATCTCGACGTCAACTCACCAATAGGACCATGAAAGTGGGACCACGTCTGAGAGTCACGATACACATATACATTATGAAGATTTTGAAAATGTAGTTTCTGGTTCTTCTAGGTTTTTTATGACAATGAAGATACCCATGCCTCTGTTGAAGGTCTTTATAATCCAAAAATTGAATAAGAAGCTGAAGCTTCAAACAATGAGTTGGCAGGAGCTGAAGTTCCTAACACTAGCTTGACATAAGCTAACCTGAGAAGATTTGGAAGAACTACTAAGGCACCTTTATGTCTTGAAGATTATGTCACAAAAGGGAGGCAAAAAAATATTATGCATCTACTATCAAACTACGTTTCCTATCACAAGTTATCTGCACAATGCATGAGTTTTGTAGCAAACATTTCAGAAATCATAGAGCCACAAACTTTTCAGGAACACATATGAAGTAGTTGATCTTCCTAAAGACAAGAAAGTAGTTGATCTTCCTAAAGACAAGAATACAATTGGTTCAAAGTGGATGTACAAGATAAAGTATAAAGATGATGGTGAAGTTCAAAACTTTAAAGCAAAATTGATTGCAAAGTAATAACAAAAAAAGGGGTTGGATTATTATGAAACCTTCTCACCAGTCACTAAAATGTATGACAATCAGGTCTATTATTGCATTGGCAGCTTCAAGGAACTTGAATATTTTTCAGATAGATGTATACAATGCATTCATACAGGGAGATGTATTTGAGAAATTTTACATGGAGCTTCCTCAAGGTTTTAGGAGACAGGGGGAGACAAAAGTGTGTAAAACGAGTGAAATATCTATATGGTCAGAAGCAAGTTTCAAGAAAATGGAACATAAAGCTTTCAGAGGCATTATCAAAGCTTATATGACTATTTTTTGTTCAATAAAAGAGAAAATGGCTGGTGACATAGTTGTAGTACTAGTGTATGTGGATAATTTATTAATCACATGAAGCAATGATAGTCTCACTGAGGAGACAAAAAGGGTATTGCATAAAAAATTCAAGATAAAAGATCTTGGACAACTAATTTTTTTCTTGGGAAAGGGGTACTGAGATTACACAGGAGAATATTACTGAATCGAAGAAAGTATGCCTTATAATTGATATCAGACTTAGGATTGGGAGGAGCCAAACCAGTCTCAACACCTTTAGATATCAACCAAAAGTTCACTTATGTGGAATATGATAATCACATAGGAGTTTCAGGAGATGAACTCTTAGCATATGTGACAGCCTATCAAAGACTAATAGGGAGGCTACTGTACTTGACAATCACAAGACAAGACATAAGTTTCGCAGTGCTAGTACTTAGCAAATTCATGCAAGCTCCAAAGAAGTCACACTGGCATGTAACAATAAGGATTGTGAAGAATGTAAAGCTGGAACCAGGAATGGGAATAATGATGAACATTGGAGCAACAGACCATCTCACTTGCTTGTGAAATGCAGATTGGGCAGTATGCCCTGATACTAGGAGGACAGTTATAGAATTACTAGCCAAGTCTGGCAATTATTTAATCTCTTGGAAGTCCAAGAAGCAACAGACTATGTCGACAAAAGCTCAGCTGAAGCAGAATACAAAAGTCTAGCTGCATCGACCTCAAAAGTAGTATGGCTTTTAGGAGTGTTTGCAGAATTAGAAATGATGACCGAGCAACTAGTTGGCATGTTTTGTGACAGTAAAGCAACACTTCAAAGTACAACAAATCCTATTTTTCAGCAACAAGCTAAATATATAAAGATCAACTGTCACTTTATAAGGGACAAGATCGAAGAAGGAAAGTTGAAGACTCATGATGTTGGCACTAAAGAGTAACAAGCAGACTTACTCACAAAAGAGTTTGGGAAGAATCAACATGTATATTTGTTAGGCAAGCTAGGAGTGCTTAACATTTTACACCCTCCAGCTTGATGTGAAGTATTGAAATTAGTAGTTAGTTGACAGCTGGATATTAACATTTTACACCCTCCAGCTTGATGTGAAGTATTGAAATTAGTAGTTAGTTGACAGCTGGATATTACTCCCTCCATTTCAATCAATTTAGATGATGTAGTTTGACATGACATGAAGTTTAAGAGAAAAAAAGAAGACTTGAAATATGTGATCCTAAAAACTTAAGAGATAAAAACTTTGTGAGGTCATGCATTTGTGTGACAATAAAAGCTTCTCATTAATGGTAAAGTGAGTAAAATAAAAAGTTTAAAGCTAAATTATTTTTAAATATATAAATGTCATTATTTCTTAATGGACTAATAAAGAAAATATGTCATTTAAACTGAAATAGAGGGAATAGCTATATAATTAGTTATTTATTAATCAGTTAGTGAGTTAATTATAAATAGAGGTTGTACTTGTACGTTTCAATAGAACAATTTTTTTCTATCCCAAAAGATCTTCTTTCTATGGATGAAATCACAAATTGAGCTCCAGATTGAGAAAACTAACAATTACCGTGTTAATTTTTGCATAAAGTGACAAGAAAAATAATAGCAACAAACAACGTGATCTTGCTCCTTCAAAAAAAAAAAAAATATAGTAACAGTGATGAAAAAACAGATATAACAGATTGCATAAATCTAAGTAGTTGAATTTGAATGCCAAAACAAGCAGTTTAGGCACCCATACACGTAGGGATGAGTTATGAATACTGTAAATATAAAAGCATATTTAGCATAGAATACAAAATGAAGTCTTAGATACAGCAGATGTACAATTGCGCATTTTTTGTGCAAATTATCTTCTCTACTATTAGATTATGAAGATATAACTCGACTAAACTAGTACTAGTATATATTAACTTTTATATATATATATATATATATATATATATATATATATATATTTATTAATAATGTCACTTCATAGTAAATAAACGATTGTCAATAATTTTGTGAGTTCTTCGATTGTTTGTTTCATCTTCATGATTTCCAGTACGAATTTTCCTTCTATTCATCTCAGCATACATTTCCTCTATCATTGGTTTCCAGAGACGAACTCGAGCATTTATAAACCAATTAGATACCTGATCAAAACAAATGTTGGTATAAATTAGGATTTCAATGAATTAAACAAGAGAAAATGCATCAAGATTCTGCTCTAAACAATTCAATATCGATATCTTAATAAAGAATATAACCTCTATAACATCCCTATATAAAAACAATTCACTATAAAAATCAAGTTTTTTTCGGAACCGATTTTGATGTTATGTTATACTGATATATATCCTCAATAACAACACTTCACTATAATAACCAAAAATATCGAAACAAACGAGACTATTATAGAGAGGTTTGACTGTACATATTCAAAACTATGTTCTCATGTTCAATGCAAACTTTACCTGGCTCCTTGTCAATCCACTTTTTACTGCTAGCAATTGCTTCTCTGCATCCTTTGGATATCTGAAACGCGCATTTGTGAAGTGTTTGAGCAAATTTTTACATCACAAGCCAAAACGGAAACATTTAATATAGCACTAAGACAGGTTATGTGCCATAACAACAGGTTAAAATACACTGATAGTGCTTTATATTGTCGGTGTATATAAGTCAAATTTTTAAAACAAATGGAAAAACTTACGGGTGAAGAAAGTTTTGAAACATCCATGCTCTCAAAACTGAGACAGATCTTTCCGGCAAGCCTCTCTGTGGCCTCCACAACTGATGATCTTTCCTTTTTAGCTGCTGAAGTGCCCACTGCTTTTGAATGAACGATGTTTCAAATGATTTCTCTACCCCCCTTTCTCCTCTATTAAAATGTTCTCCCATTGCAAGTATGTAATTACTTATTCTCTCCCTCAGGTTTTTGTACAAGGAGGAAATAGTTTGAAGGGCGAAACGAGCATGTATGCTAGGATCCAACTCGGTCACAGCATGAAACGCGGATATAACCATATGAATCTCATCCAAGCATTGGTTGTATTGATCATCAACCTAAATTAACATAAGTATAAAACATAATATAACAATATGATGAGTAAACACAGATAAATGAACAAGAGAAAACTAATCATCGAATAGTCTAGGGAATAATGTCATAAACCGTGCTAACTTACCACTTGCAACAAAGCCACCAGATGTTTTTTCTTTGCTTCGGAATCCATTTGACCAATGATTCTACGGTCTTCATCAGGCAAATCATCAGAACTCAAAGTAAAAGAAGTGTTAGCACCGTTTTCTGTCCCATTTCCTTTATAGCCTACCACGTTATGATTTTGAAGTGATAAATGAGCCATTTCAGAAAGTATTTCTTGCATCACACGAAGATATCTTGATCCGGTTAAGAATTGCGAAAGGTGTGGTTTGTATGAGCCAAAGTTTAAAGACAGATTTCTGCTGTTGCAAGACGTTAGCTCTGAATCAAACCGTCTTTGAGGGAAAGCATGGTTGGTGACACCGGAGCAGCTTATATCTGAGCATTGGTCGCGGATAGAAGTCCCACATGCAACAGCAGATTGTGTTGATGTGAGACTTAAAGAAAGCTCATTGCTAAATCTGGAGGAGGATCCAGAGGGACTGTCGGAACTCATACTAGCAGTTTCTGATGAGAACCATGTGTTCGAATTCACATTCTCATGAGTTAATTGGAAAGGTTGGGATCCTGTTCGTCCTGCAACTGTCCCGGCAATTTCCGGGACACTATCAAACTCATAGTTTCTATAGGATCCAAACGAGTGATTTAACATGGTAGGATAGTCTAGAACATCAGTTTTATGGCCTTCTACAGGATGTGATAAGGGAGCCAATGCCGCTAAATTTTCATGATTCTCGGGCATAGCATTCCTTGTAGCCAAAAGATTTGCAAGAGACACAGCAGAAATAGGTATTCCTTCCATATACTGATCCTCTGTGTAAGAGTTACTGATTGGATATGAAGTACTCAGCGAAAACTCCTTTATTCTGTTTCTCATTGGCAGAACACTGTGGATTGCTCCGGGGTCAACAGCTCGAGGAAAATTTGGTAGACTTAGAAAATCTAGAGAACTGTTTATGGCTTCTCTTTGCAGCATAAAAGGAATAGGAATTTCATGTCCATCCATGATGTGGTTTTGTCCATCCATAACGTGGTTTTGATTGTTCAGACCAACTCTATCGGGGAAACTAATGGGGATACTGGTTGTATGAAGAAAATTTTCGTCTATAATAGGATGAGGTTCTGCCATTTCTAGTGGCAAATCGAGTTCCAAATTACTTCAGATTTTACTATGGAACAACAATCTGAAGTAAACGTGCTAAGAACAGCTGCTGACACTTTAAAGGTTCTTCCACGACAATTTAACTTTGATAGATCACCAACAGTTCACAGCTCTATACTTTTTGCTGAACACAAGTGCCTATAACAAGTAAAATGCCAATTAACATCAACACAGATTCTGTGAAAACTCATCGACATTATATCATCTAGTGATAATAAAGTAGCATAAGTATACTAAAACAACAAATTTTATCACGATAAATTAGGAAAACAAAAAATCATAACATGCCTTAGCACCGAGGGATGGTAGAGGAAGTAACTCTACTTCCTTACATTCATCTATCTTTTTTATGATTAACATAACAAAAGTTTACTGGAATAGCATATGAAATTGTTTCACCTAGCACATCAAAGTTCAAACGAACCTTTTCCCGCCTTTTTTTGTGGGGGGAAAAAGGGAGGAATGTGGTCATTTAAATCCAACTCATACCGTTGGATTGACAAAAATGCTTGAACTCAGACACTATAGAGATTGGGCAAACAACAAGACATTGTTCTCTTATTCCTTCTGTTACTTAAGTCTCCAGTGTGGTAACTTAGGGGCAGAAGGCATTTGATCTATATCAGCACTTACGCTGTTCTAGGGTAAGAGGAGAAAGTGGAAAACAAGCAATCTACTTTTGAGGGCACGAACTTTGCATTTTCACAACAAGCCAATGGCGGAACCAGAAGTTTATACAAGGGGATTCAAAAAATTCGGAGATGTCATAGTTGGAATTGGAACTTATGACGTTAAGCAATTATGAAACCCCCTTTACTACTATACTAGATTATTTCATGTCGAGGGGATTCAACAGCTCACACCGATCAATTTTTACTCTACTTACATTATAAATTTTCCGTCAACGGGTGTTCGGTTGAACCCCTTCACTCTACGTTGTTCTACCCATGCAGCAAGCGACGAGATTCTTAGAAATATGGCACCCATTTCATGATTATGATTTAGGTCACAAGAAGAATAATACATAATTTTTTCATTTAACCATCCGGTATCCAGAACCTACTAACCCAACTAATCCAGATTCACACCCGAATAAGGCCATTAAGGGGATACAACGCCCCTACCGGAAGGTTCTCCATTTTCCGGGAGTTAAACCACCGCATAAAAGAACTAGAATTAAACGCCACTTAAATTCAACATATTTAAAAACTATGTTCTAATATTGGGAGGTGGGTTTAAATGGAGTAACGCGTGGATTCTTATAGCCGAACCCAACTTGTTCGAGACTTTGACTCATAGTAATTCTTGTTGTTGTCAGAACTGTCTTCTAAATTTATCAGTGTGATTGGGGTTCTTGCCTTGGGACCAGGAGGTCACGGGGAAACAGCCCCTTACAGAAATTTACAGAAATGAAGGATAAAATTGCATACAATATGCCCTTGTGGTCCAGCCCTTACCGAACCCGCGCGCATAGCGGAAACATAGTGCACGGAGCAACCTTTTTTTTTAATGATTGGGGTTCGGTGAGCGCTGCTGAAGGAAAAACAACCATTATGAAAAATGTTATCCTTTACCTCACATATATGGTGAAAATGTTCTTAAAAAAAGTAGCACTGAATAAACTGAAAATAAAGAAAAACAGATAGCATGAAACTCTAAAGTCATGAACATGAAATGAAAAGGGAAAAAATGTTTCACCACCTCATAATTGAGCTTAAAACATCAAAAATATAAATAATGTCTATGTTTCAAGAAAAATATAGGAATGCAACATTTTACCAGTAGGAGAGAAAGAAGATAAGTAACCAACTTTGAGAACTTGTGCCAAACTTCCACAACTGCAGCTTCCTCTATGCAATTTTTTTTTGTTGGAATTTCCTATTAAAATTAATAATGGCATTTCAAAATTGTCTGTCTCACACAAAAAGATGGATTCTTTATATGTTCCAACTATTTAAGTTCTCTCAGAAAATACCAAATGTGGAGAAAAACTCAAAACAAATCATTGGTTTTTCCCCTTTCTCCCCAAACAATGTTAATCAAAGGCCAGCAAAGAGTCCTAAAAGAGGACCTCTTTTTTCCTTTAACAATAAAGAACAATGTAAAAATGAAAAAAAAAAATGTAAGGTAGGACTAGTAGTGTACTATATCAACCCCACAACCACCCCTCAAAAACAACAAAGAAAATAAAATAAAATAAGAGAGTAAAAAGACAATGCAAAAAGTAAAGATGTTTTGCTTGCATGAGGAAGAAAAGCAAGATTTTTACTCAGAACCCAACACCCAAGAAAACTCAGAAAACTCAGAATCCCTCAGGCCCCATGAAGAATCATGATCTTAACACACACACAAAAAAAAACTGTTTAAAATATATAAAAAGAGTTTTTTTTGGGTTATTATCTACAGGTTTGAACTTTGAACCCAATGGACATTCATTAACAATCAAAGAGAGAGAGAGTTTGTGTGTGTATGTGTATGAGAGTGAGAGAAGTCTTAAAAGCCAAAAAATGGGTTTCTTTGTTTTGTATGAGGGGGGGTGGGGGGGGGGATGAATTATGAGTATGGATTTATGGACCCATTATGAAAAGATAGGAAGAGAAGAGCCACACATGAGTAAAACAAAGGAAAATCATTCATATTTTCATGCACACTTATACTTGTATATATGCAAACTTAGAATAGAATATCAATAAACAAGGACTGACTAGATAGTGAGTGTGTGAAAAGGCAAGCAGTGGCGGATCTACAGTTTAAGAGATGGTTCGATTCAACCCCCAAATTTTTATTTAGACCACAAGAATATGCGTAAATTTTTAAAAATTAGAACGCTAAATATTATGATGGGAAGGATTAGCCCCAACATAAAATTTTGTATGATAATACTATGATAAGTTAGAGGGATTGAAAAAAATATTCCATACATAGCTTACCCGATGTCTGGTTCACTGAATGAATAAATTTTGCATAATTTTATAGTATATTGTTTTGTGTCATTTATGCAGGGTATCTTAATGTATTAGTATTACTATTGTTTGCTACTTGTTGCCTCTATCTCTATTGTGATTATTGACTATCTGAACCTTCATCTTGTTGGCGAGTTTCACCTCCTGATCCCATCTTCATTTCCCCATCCTTCACCCTATAGTAATTTTTTCCTTAAAAAAATAATATAATCGCTTGCATAATTAGCACTAGAAATAAAGGGCCCTTGAGAAAAAATATCTGCTAGGTTACTTACTACAACACTCCTACTAGTTGAGGTAGTAGCAGTGCAGTTCCACTCATTTCTGTTGCAGCCTTTTGAAAATCAGAGGCCCCATTCCTTTCACAGGCCCCCTCAACACTTACTCCCCCCCCCCTTCTCCCTTTTTCTTTTCCTCTCTTTATCTGCCATATACTGCAATAATAATCAGAACCAACATATCTGGATTCCTTTCTGTTCAAACTCCTGTACAAGGCATGCAGTGTATTTTCTTGGCAAGGAATTTTTTTCAAACACACGTAAAAAGGCTACTGCATTTTAGCTATAACTTGAGGGCAGTAAAATTTAGTTGATGAGAAAAGAGAGTAAAGAAAGCAAGAGAAAAACATACTTTCTTGACCTGAATGAAAACAAGTAAATGGTTAAGGGAAATAATAATGAAGGGAAAGATATAAAAACAAGAAACAGTAAGGGGTGTACTACTGTTGCACAAGCTGTGTACTTTAGTAAAGGAATAGTTAGTAGTTTTACTTTTGTGGCAAAAATGAAATGATGATGATGCAAGCAAAATTGGAGTTTTTAGCAGAGAAGATCTGATAGGAAGATCTTTGACGAATTTACTGGTGCAATTACTATCCCTATCTACCTTCTCTTTTAGCCTTTGTACGGTCGACACTCGTTTATTACCGGATTTAAATAAGCAACACAAGTGGATAATCCCACGGATGCAATTACTTAAACTGGGAGAGTATTAAATGGTCCCTATTTGGTTTCATGATGGATTATTATAAAATGGTGGTGTTTGGATTTGGTTACCTGGATTTATCATGAATTAACAAGTTTTACTAGGAAAAAAAAATTACTCACCTCCTATATGAAATGACGATTCATATAATTGATACAACTTGTTTAGGATGGTGGATTCAAGATTTTTAAATCATGACTGCTCAATGATTTTTAATCTGAAAATTATTGTTGAGACTGGATGCCCAATTAATGTATTTATATGACTTTACTAATTTTTATACAATAATAGTATTTCTCTCTAAAATTAATTGATGCTCAAGCACCCATAACCCGTCGAGTAGATCTGCCACTGCTTGTTTAGAACTAAACCGTTGTTATTGTTGGTTCTTATTATTTCCTAAAATGCATGAGTAGCATAGTTAAAATGTTATAAAGAATGTCAGTAAAAATTCAATTTTTTTGTAAAAGCTTTCATATGGTTAAGAATTACGAGAAAAATAATCGATTTTTTTCAAAAAAAATAGTTAAGAAAATCATCCGTACCTGTGTGAACCGGGTTAATTCCATGGATGTCACTTAACTTTCTTTTTTATTGCAAAAAAGTGGTTAAACTATCCTTTGCAATGAAAATGTAATGACCCGGCCGTTTGCATTTTTTTCCCTTTTGATGTTTCACACATATTCATTAGTGATTAATGACTTGCGGGGTTGATTAATTTCGTTCAGAGGAGATATTGGAGTGATTTGGACTCTTTGGTTCTTGGTTTAGAAACCTAAATTAGAAGTGTTGACCAAACTTTGACTTTTATAAAAACGACCCCGGAACGGTATTTTAATGGCTCCGGTAGATTGGTATCGTGATTTTGGACTTGGATGTATGATTGGAATCGAATTCAGGGGTTCGTAGGTTGATTTGTGTTGTTTTCCCGAAATTCAACAATTTGAGGTTTAGAATATTTTCCAAATTTGACCGTAGATTGACTTTTGGCTATCGAACTTGGAATTAAGTTTTGGGACTTGGAATAGGTCCGTTATGGTATTAGAACTTGTCTGCAAAAATTGGTGTCAATCGGAGTGGGTTTGATAGGATTCAGATGCTTAGTTGTAATTCTAGAGGTTCTTGAACTTTTCCTCAGAATTCATGCGTTTTGATATACGATTCGTAGTTTTAGATATTATTTGTGTGTTTTGATTTTGTGAGCGAGTTCATATTATGTTTTTAGACTTGTGTGGATGTTTGATTTTGACCAAGAGGGCCAGGGTTTGACTTTTTCTAAAATCATTAAAGATTGAATATTTTTTACTCATGGGTAATTTGTATAGTCTATTTTGAATTATTTGAATTATATCTGGCTAGACTTGATTGGTTTGGAGGCTAATTCTAGAGGAAAATCCGCGGTTGAGCATTAATTTGGTTGCAGAGTAAGGTAAGTATCATGGTTAACCTTGATTTGTGGAATTAGGATTTGTTAGCTTATCTGCTACATGTATTATGTGTGGGGATGACGTATATGTGAGGTGACAAGTATATATGCATTGTTATCTGGTTAAAGCATGTGGGTGAAAATCGGTTCTTTGTTCTACATTGCTTCATTGACTATGTTTTTCATGCTTAGTTTAGATTATTAATTCTTTAAATCGTCGCCTCGTATTCATTGTTTTATTTGAAGATGTTGGTAATTTTCGCAAGTTGAATTGGTTACCATGGCTCTATAATTGAAGTGAAATTTCTTTCCGCCTTGTACTGTTGCTTGATGAGGAAGAGTGAAAAGCAGGAAGAGTATTGTGGTGCCTTATTTGCATCCATTATCATAAATTGAGAAGTTCTGAGGATTTAAAACACAAAGGGCGATGTCATGCTAGAGAGTAACATCACGAAGGGTGATTATGTGCAATTTTTATTCATAATGCTATATGGTGAGGACGAGAGTAAAAGCACGAAGGGTAATGCCGTCTCATCTTTATTTCATTTCCTTATTTGATTTTCGAATTGGTGATTTACTTGGTTATATTGTTTCTTATTTCGAAAGATGTCATTTGATGATTTCCTACTTTCTAGTTTTATGATATTTCACCTTTCGCATGTCCCCTCCCAGGTAATATTTTTTTATTTTACTTGTTATTTTGTTGCTTTATACATACATATATACATATATATATATATATATATACATATATACATATATATATATATATACATATATACATATATATATATATATATATATATAATATAAAACGTAGGTGTCTTGTCATAACCTCATCAATACCTCGTGAGGTTAGGCTCGACACTTACGGAGTACATTGGGTCGATTGTACTCATGCTACACTTATGTACTTCTTGTGCAGATACTGGTATAGGTCCCAATGGTGTTTAGAGGTGAATATGCTCGGACCGTATTTGTTTCGGAGACTTGAGGTAGAGCTGCAGGCGTTCACAGACCTTGAAGTCCCCGTCTATTTCCTATATTTACTATTTATCTCTTTCGAATAGTTTTATTTATTTAAAACTATACAAATTTAGACTTCTAGTTGCTCATGTACTGGTGACACCAAACTTTTGGGATCCGGTTAGACCGTGTTATGTTATGGGTTTATTTCATCTTTTATCATCTGTAATAATTAGTATTATTCATTTTTGAATTATATTAATTAATAAATTGGATAACTAATATTGACTTGCTTAGAAAGTGGATGTTAAAAGCCATCACAATCTTGAGGGTGGATTTTCGGATCGTGACAAGTTGGTATTAGAGCAGTAGGTTGCTTAGGTCTTACAAGTTGTGAGCAAGCTTAGTAGAGTTTGGAGTATTGGTACGGAAACAATTGTACTTATCATCTAGAGACTATGGAGCTTTAGGAGAACCTCACTTCTTTCTTTCCCTATCATGCGATTTTATTTTATATTGACGTTTGAATTACTCCATTATTATTTTCTCACAGATGGTGAGAACACACACATCATCTACAACCATGTAGGAACCGGATCCCCATGTTGCAGCCACTACTAGGGGTAAGGGCCGAGGTAGAGCTCATCCTAGAGAACATTCAGAAACACCCACAGTGGAGCCTCAAATTGATCATGAGGAGGACATCCCAGCTCAGACCGCACCCATCGAATCTCTTAGGTCCCGAAAGGATTTATAGTCACTCACATGCTTCAGGATGCTCAAGTCTGCTTAGTGGGCCTCATGGAAAGTGTGGCCTTGACCGGTACATTTTCGGTAGAACTAGCTGTCTCTCAGGCTGGGGGAGGAACATAGACTCCCGCTACTCACACTCCGGAGCAGATATTTCTCATATATTAGACCCTAGTAGTTCTACCAATTGGGGTAGTTCAGCATATTGTTGCTATACAAACCGGGGAGAGGCCCTGATGTCTTTTGAGGGATTGATGAGGTTGGATAACTTCACAAATATCTTCCCTATTCACTTCAGTTGTGCACCTTTTGAGGACCTATAAAATTATTTGGACCGTTTCTATGAGGTGCCATGCAACATGGGTATTGTTGATTCCAATGGAGTAGACTTTGCAGTGTTTTAGATGATCGGTTCTGCCAATAGGTAGCAGTAGGAATATGAGTGGGGTAGATTAGCAGGTTCACCACTGCTCACTTGTGATCAGTTTTCACAACTTTTTGTGGAGAATTTTATTCCTTTCACTCTTAAAGAGGAGTACCACATGCAATTCGAGCGCTTTCAATAGGGTAGCATGAGTGTTACCTAGTATGAGATCTGATTTGTAGACCTAGCTCGCATGTCGTTATTTTACTCCCTACTGAGAGGGAGAGAGTGGGGAGATTCATTGATGGACTTACTTTCAGTATTAGGCTACAGATGTCCAAGGAGACCGGAGATGATATTTCTTTCTAGTGGACCGTAGATATTACGAGACGGATCGAGATGGTTCGTGGTCAAGATAAGGGGATGGTATCTGAGAAGAGGCCTTGTTATTTTTGTGGTTTCAGTGGCACCTCGTCTGGAAGTAGGGGTTAATTTGGTAGAGGATATCCTCCCAGTCCGATCCAGTTAGTGCTTCAAACATCCCACAATGCTTCGGGTAGTCGTGGTTCTTATGGTTCTCATCCTGATCAACTAGCATACAACGCACCTTCTGCTCCTATTAGTGCACCTCTGATCTAGAGTTATCAGGGTAGTTATCTGGGTCGGCAAGGCTAGTTCTAAAGTTAGCAATCACAACAATCGAGGGCTTGTTATACTTGTGGAGATTCGACGTACGTTTCGATATTTTTCCCTAGGTCATAGGGCGACATGCCACAATAGGATTCTCGTGCCATGGTTCCGGCATCGGTTGATCCATCACCTTCTCAGCTAGCTATAGGCGGGGGTCAAGTTTCTAGAGGTGGAGGTCAGGCCATTAGAGGTAAGGTAGATGCCAGCTAGTTGGAGGCCGTCTAAGAGGCAGAGGTCAGAGTAGTAGGGCCCAACCCCATTTTTATGCATTTCTAGCTAGATCTGAGGTAGAGTCATCTGACGACATCATCACGGGTATTGTTCCAATTTTTTTATAGAGATGCTTCAGTTCTATTTGATCCGGGCTTTACTTATTCCTATGTGTCATCCTATTTTGCTTCAGATATGGTTTTGCCTCGTGATTCTTGGAGTGCTTCTGTATATGTGTCCATGTTTGTGAAAGATTCTATTATTGTATATTGTGTTTATCGCTCGTGTGTGGTTTTTATTGGGAGCCTTGAGAGGGGTGTAGATCTTCTACTTTTTTGATGGTGGACTTTGATGTTATTTTGATCATGGATTGGTTGACACCTTATCATGATATTTTGGACTGTCACACCAAGACGGTGACCTTAGCTATGCCGGGGTTGCCTCAATTAGAGTGGAGAGGGACTCCTGGAAATTCTACTAGAAGGGTTACTTCTTATAAGAAGGCTCGGAATATGGTCGACAAGGGATGTTTAGCATATTTTGCCTATATCCACGATCCTAGTGCGAGGTTCATTCCATGGATTCAATACTAGTTGTGCTCGAGCATCCAAAGGTGTTTCTTGCAGATATGCTAGGGATGCCACCCGACAGAGATATCGACTTCTGTATTGATTTGGCTCCGGACAATCAACCTATTTATATTCCATCATACTGTATGGCCCCAACTAATTTGAAGGAACTAATAGAGTATTTGTTGGATTTGCTTGATAAGGGATTCATTAAACCTAGTGTCTTGTCGTGGGGTGCACCTGTGTTGTTTATGAAGAAGAAGGATGGTTCAATGAGGATGTGTATAGATTATTGGCAGTTGAACAAAGCCACTACCAAGAACACGTATCCGTTGCCGAGGATTGATGACTTAGTTGATCAGCTTCAAGGAGACAAAATGTTTTCGAAGATTGATTTGAGATCTGTCTACCATCAGTTGAAGATTAGGGAATCACATGTCCTTAATACAACTTTTCGTACTCGGTATGGTCATTATGAGTTCCTAGTGATGTCATTTGGCTTGACAAATGCCCTAGAAGCATTTATGGATTTGATAAACTAGGTATTATAGCCGTATTTGGATTATGTTGTGATCGTCTTCATTGATGATATATTGGTTTACTCTCGCAGTCGAGAGGAGTATGAGCAACATCTTTGGGCTGTACTTCAAACCTTGAGAGATAGTTAGTTAAGTGCCAAGTTTTCAAAGTGTGAGTTTTGGTTAGACTTGTTTACCTTTCTGGGGAATGTAGTAACATACGAGCGCATTAAAGTGAATCCTAAGAAAATTGAGGCAGTTCAGAATTGGCCTAGACCTACTTTAGCTACAAAGGTTCAGAGCTTCCTGGGTTTGGCAGGTTATTACACTGGTTCATGGAGGACTTTTCATCTATCGTATCCATATTGACTAGATTGACCTAGAAGGGTGCCCTATTCAAGTGGTTTAATGAGAATTAATTGAGCTTTCAAAAGCTCAAGACTGTTTTGATTACAACTCTAGTATTGGTGTTACCTGCAAGTTTGGGGGTCTTACAGTGTATATTGTGATGCATCATATATTGGGATTTGCACAGTGTTGATGCAAGACGATAGGGCGATTGCTTAGCATATCGGTTGCTGAAGGATCATAAGAAGAATTACCATGTTCATGACTTAGAGTTGGCCGTTGTTGTTCATACATTGAATATTTGGAGGCATTATCTCTATGGCATGTCGTTTGAGGTATTCACATTTCATTGAAGCCCAAATCACCTGTTTAAGAAAAAGGATCTAAGTTTGAGGTAGAAAAGGTGGTTAAAGCTGTTAAAAGACTATGATATTACAATTTTGTATCATCTTGGGGAGACCAATGTGGTGGCCTATAACTTGAGTTGAAAGGCTGTGATTATGGGTAGCCTTGAATATATTCCAGTTAGTGAGCGACTGCTAGTATCAGATGTTTAGGCTTCGGCTAATCAGTTCGTGAGTTTAGCTATTTCATAGCCTAGTCGGGTTTTTGCTTGCACAATTTCTTGATCTTCTTTGTATGAGCGCATCAGAGAGCGTCAGTATGATGACCCCCATTTGCTTGTCCTTAAGGACACGGTGAAAGGCGGTGGTGCCAAGGAGGTTTCTATTGAATATGATGGGGTGTTGTGGATGCAGGGTCGGATTTGTGTGCCCAATGTGGATGGTTTGAGTGAGTTAATTATTGATAAGGCCCATAGTTTGCGGTATTTTATTCATCCGGGTGCCATTAGGATGTATCAGGATTTGAGGCAACATTATTGGTGAAGAATAACTAAGAAAGATATAGTAGAGTATGTGATTCGGTATTTGAACTTCTAGCAGGTGAAGTATGAGCATCAAAGGCCTGGGGGTTTGCTTCAGAGACTTTAGATTCCCGAGTAAAAATGGGAGCATATTGCCATGGATTTCGTTGTTGGGCTCCCACAGACTTTGAATAAATTTGACGCAATATGGGTCATTGCTGATAGGTTGACCATATTAGCTCATTTCATTCTTGTTGCGGCTACCTATTCTTCATAGCAGCTGGCTTAGATCTATATCGGGGAGATTGTTCGTCTTCATGGCGTGCCTGTGTCTCTTATCTCCGATCGAAACACCTAGTTCACATCTCATTTCAGGAGAAATGCGTAGTGGGGGTAGGTATGCAGGTTGAGAGGATATGCTGCGCACATGTGTTATGGATTTTTGGGGTTCTTTGGATCAGTTCTTACCACATGTAGAGTTTTCCTAGAACAATAACTACCAATTGTGTATTCAGATGGCTCCTTATTAGGCCTTATAGGTGAGGCAATATCGTTCTCCGGTTGGTTGGTTTGAGCCGGGAGAGGCTAGGTTGTTGGGCACTGATTTGGTTCGGGATGCCTTGGAGAAAGTCAAGTTAATTTTAGATTAGCTTCGTACAACCCAGTCTAGGAAGAAGAGTTACGCTTATTAAAGAGCTCATGATCTAGCATTCATGGTGGGAGAGAGGGTTTTGCTGCGGGTTTCACCCATGAAGTGTGTGATGAGGTTTGGGGAAGAAGATCAAGTTGAGCCCTAGGTATATCAGTCCCTTTGAGATCCTTCAGAGGGTTGGAAGGTGGCCTACTGACTTGCATTGCCACCCAACTTATCGGCAGTTCACCCATTGTTCCATGTTTCCATTCTTAAAATTATCATGGAGATCCGTACCATGTATTAGATTTTAGCTCTATCCAATTGGACAAAGATTTGACTAATGAGGATGAGCCGATGGCTAATCTAGCACGGCAGGTCCGAAAGTTGAGGTCTAAGAGTTATCCTTCTGTTAGAATGTAGTGGAGAGGTTAGCCGATCGAAGAAGCCATGTGAGAGTCCGATTCTGATATGTGAAGTAGATACCCACAGATTTTCACCAGTCTAGGTACTTTTCCATGTCTGTTCGAGGACGAACGTTTCTTTTGGAGGTGGAGAATGTGACGACCCAATAGTTCATTTTGAGTACTAGCCCTGTGTTATGAGACTTCTATTAGCTCTGTTAGTATTTCAAGATTTGCGCGCACAGTCCATGTCTTTTTTCAGAAAGATTTTATGTGAAAATTTGAAGAAAATATGATTTTTGTCTTTAAAAAGAACTTGAGTTAACTACGGTTAATATTTTGTATAAACGACCTTGGATTGGTATTTTGACGATCATAGTTGGTCTGTATCATGATTTTTGACTTGGGAGTATGCTCGAATTAAATTCGGAAGTCCTAACTTGATTTGACTTGTTTTGTCGAAAGCTAGTAATTTGAAGATTTTGAAATTTCTTAGGTTTGACTGTAAGTTGACTTTGTTTTTATTGGGTTTACATTTTGGTTTGGGGACTTGGTATAGATTCATTTTGCTATTTGAATCTTGTATGCAAAATTTGGTGCAAATCGGAATTGGTTTGATAGGATTCGGACGCTTGATTTTGATCGCATGAGCGAGTTTGCATGATGTTATTACACTTGTGTGCATGTTTGGTTTGGATCCCGAGGGCTCGAGTGTGTTTCGAATAGGCTACAAACCATTTTGAACATAGAAAATTATTAGTTTTCAACTATTGTTGATGTCTGGTGTATTGTTATTTGAGATCGCGAAGGGGAACTTGGGGCTAGCGTGAGTTTTTTCTTCGTGAACGCGGGGAACGGGTCACGAACGTGAAGAGGTAGATGGCTTACCCTTCGTGAACACGAAGAATTATGGGATTCTGAGGGTAGGCATCTAGTTACTCTACGCAAACATAGGCGTTGGTTCGCGAATGCGAAGGCATGAGAGAGTAAGCCTGCATGCACACGAAACGTAACTCGCGAACGCGAAGGCCTATTGGACATTGTACTTTGTGATCGTGTCAAGTACTTTGCAAACACGAAGAATACCTGACGCCCAGTGATTTAAACTTTCAAAAGTTGGGATTTTCTTCACTTTTCACCATTTTCAAGTTTGAGTTCAGCCTAGAGGTGATTTTGAAGTGTGTTTTCATCCCAACTTCATAAGGTGGTAGATTTTAACTTGTTTCATTACATTTTCATAAATATCCATTGATTTTAACCTTTAATCTAATATTTTTCATGGTAAAAATTAGGGATTTAGGTGGAAATTAGGAATTTTGAGAAATTGAGATTTAGGCCTCAAATTGAGGTCGGATTTCCAAACTAATCACATAACCGAGCTCAAAGGTGAATGTGTAGTTGAGTTTTGGTTCAAATCTCAGGTTTTGACCAAGCGGGCCCGTGCTTGACTTTTGTTAAGTTTTTCTAAAATCATTAAAGGTTGAATATGTTTTACTTATGGCTAGTTTCTAAAGCCTAATTTGAATTATCTCAAGTTTATTTGGCTAGGGTTTGAATGGTTTTGAGGCTAATGCTATAGGAAAAGCCGCGGTTGAGAATTGATTTGGTTGTGTAGTAAGGTAATTATCATGGTTAACCTTGACTTGAGGGATTAAGACTTGTTGGCCTATTTTCTACGTATATTATGTGTGGGGATAACGTATATGTGAGGTGACGAGTACATTGCGTTGTTATTCGGTGAAAGCATGTAGATGGAAATCGTTTCTTTGTTCTAAGTAGCTTCATTGACTATGTTTCCATGCTTATGTTAGATTTTAATTAATCACCTCGTATTTATTGTTTTATTTGAAGATGTTTGCAATTTTCGCAAGTTGAATTGGTTACCATTTCTCTATAATTGAAGTGAGATTTCTTTCCGCCTTATATTATTATTTTGTATTTGTATTGTTGCTTGGTGAGGAAGAGTGAGAAGCAAGAAGGGTGTTGTAGTGCCTTATTTGCATTTATTATTATATATTGAGAAGTTGTGAGGATGTAAAGCACGAAGGATGATGTTGTGCCATCTTTATTTCATTGCCTTATTTGATTTCTAGATTGGTGATTTACTTGGTTACATTGTTGCTTATTTTGGAAGATGCCATTTGGTGGTTTTATACTTGCCGTTTTTATGATATTTACCCTTTCACATGTCCCTTCCCAGTTAATGTTTTTTTTCGTTTTACTTGTTATTTTGTTACTTTATATATATATATATATATATATATATATATATATATATATATATATATATATATTGTCATAGCCTCGTCACTACCTCGTCGAGGTTAGTCTTGACACTTACGAAGGATATTAGATCGGTTGTACTCATGCTACACTTCGACACTTCTTCTGCAGATACTGGTATTGGTCCGAGCGGTGTTTAGAAGTGTGTCTTCTCAGATCATATTTATTTTGGAGACTTAAGGTAGAGTTGTTGGCGTCCGCAAATCTTTAAGCCCCCTTGAATTTCCTATCTTTACTGTTTATCTCTTTCAAACAGTTGTATTTATATCAAACTATACTTGTAGGCTTCTAGTTGCTCATGTAGTGGTGACACCAAACTTCTGGTACTGAATTAGACCATGTTATGTTATGGGTTTGTTTCATGTATTTCAGCTTTAATCATCGTTAATAATTGTTATTATTCTGTTTTGAACTGTTTAATATTAAATTTGATAAGTAATGTTGGCTTGCCTAACAAGTGGATGTTAGGCGCCATCACGATACCGAGAGTGGGATTGCGGGTCGTGATAATTGTTGACACCTAATTTTTTTCTAAGTATTTTTATACCCAAAATACTTTCAAAATAACATATATGTGCATATATAAGCACACCCAAGAGTTTTGGTACTTTTCCAAAAATTTTATAATTTTTAAATCGATTTATCGTCTATTTTTTAATACCTCAGAATTCAGTAACTACTTCCAAAACTATCATTTTGGTGAATAACTTCTTTTATTCTCATATTTATACCAAATATAATAAAGGTAATTTTGCATATTTTTACGAATTTATTTGGTATTTTTAAAGCTAAATTGCATACAATTGCAATTATAGCCTATATTACGATTAATGACATTTTACAATTATAAAATTATTTCCAGTATTTTTAGATTAATGTTTATATATTATTAATTAGTTTAGTACTTTTAATTTTTTTAAAAAATATTTTAACTATTTTTTATAAATTAAAGGGGAAAAACTGGCTATTTAAAATCTGGCCTCGTTTTATTTCAATTATAGCCAAAATTGATTCCCCTAATTGACAATTTCAAACTCAATTTCGGACCAGCCCAATTCCATTTAACCCAACCTTTAACCCATTTAAAATTACCCGACCCAAACCCCTTTTAATCCAGGCCGTTGATCAATCTTATCAACGGCCACGATTTTCCCTTTCCTTTTTTAATCCGCCCACACCCCTAACCCTAAATCATTTCGTTCTATCATTCGCCCTCAAATCCCTCTCCTCTCTGATTCTCTCTAAGACCTAAACTTAACCTTAGCTGCCTCCCTTCGGCTACCACCTAAAGCCGCCTGAATCCATGGCTTCCAAAGCCATTGAAGGCCCGTGCTTGCCTCCAATGGCTCCTGCATGCATGTTTCCTGAAGAATCGAGGCCAAACCTCGAGGATCTTCACTCAGACCTTCATTTATTCAAAGATCCCGTCCATCTTCGACCATGCTCCGGCCAACCATGGTTGATTAAGCTTGGTTTTGGACATCTCCTACTTAGATCATGATTTTCCAAGCCTTTCTCGCTATTTTGGGTTTCTTCTGAAACCCTAAAGCTTCGAGGTTCTTCTGATTCTTTTAGATCCGTTGTAGATCTGTGTTCTCCTTGAGCTTTCGAGCATTTTTCCGATACTTCCTTCAATACCTTGTTTTCAAAACCTTTATCTTTTCCGATTTAGGATTTTGTTAAATTATTTCAAAGCTTTTCTAATTTTTTTAACATGTTCTGTCATGTTTCTTATGTTATTCTTTGCTGTATTTCTTATGTTGTACTTCTACTATATTTTATGTGCTTTCCTTCTACTGTGACCTTTTATGATATTCTAGAACTTGAATGTCAGGGATCTTGGTTTCTTTTGAGGTTTCTGAATATTTCTTCTGAGTTATTTGCTATGTTTTTTGTCTGATTCTCATCTCTAAATTGGTTTGATCTCGAAGCCCTAATTCTTTCGGACCTATTTGGGTCCTTGAAAAAAAAACTGTTTCGTCTGCTTGAACTTGTTTGATTGGGTTCAAGATCCTTCTTGTTTTAACTTCTGCTTCTTATGTGATTTGGTTTCTTGCAATCCTTGAACTAAGCTATATCCTCTAGAAGGGTCGTTTGGTTCACTCTTTAGCATGCTTTTGGTCCTCTTTTTGACTATCATTTCTCTTTGCCATGATTTAACCTCACATGCCTGATGTTGTGCACTCTTTATATACGCTGGTTGTCCCTCTAAAATAACTTTCAATCTTAGCTTCCTTGTGTCAGGTTGATTGATTCTTTCCTTGACCGATTTGAGAACTTTCTTTAGCCTTTCGACTCCCCTATTTCTGGTTGGGTTCATTGTTGATTTTTAATTCCTGGTTCCCTGATTTACTATGTATTAATTGATTCACCGTGTTCTTGCCTTATTTAAGTTGACCGTGTATTTCAGAAGTTTCTTTCCTTAACTAAAACCCCTATGTTACCCCTTATTTGTATGCTATGTACAATATGTTTACTTGATCTCCTTCCTTAAATAACTCTTGCCCTTTACCGTTTAAATTTGCATTCCTCAAATAAAAGAATCTTCTGCTGCTGATTGATGCATGATTATTTTCTTACCTTGTTCCCTGCCTGATTTCAAAACTATAAATACTCTCATCCCTTCTCTTTGAACACACGAACACAGAACACAGTCTGAGTTCACAAGTCATTCTCACTTAAAAAAACTCTCTCTCTTTTACTTGTGCTGCTGTGGACTTTGTTTGCTCTACTTTCTCCTGCACTCTTTTGCTTCTTTACTGGTATGTCTCAGTTAGTTTACATGCTTCCACCACAATGTGTTTTTTTCTGTCCAATTCTTTAGTTGACATTTGCTGCTAGCATATTGTAACATGTTCCCCCTTTCCTTTGTAATTCATTATTATGTATCCTGTCAGTTGCTTGTCATGAATTTGATCCTTTAGGAATCCCAAACCCTCATACCCCTTTATATGTGAGTTATAGTTCAGGGCATGACAACACTCTAATATTGTTGTCCATGATTCTGGATTGGATTCTTTGAATCCCAAACTTAATCAGTTCCCCTTCCCTTTCCCTCCTTTATGTATTTTTGAGCTTTAGACTTGGGTCTGGCAGTGTCATAATCACTGTCCAGACTCTGGTCTGACCTTCAAGAGTCTGCTCTTGATGTGTTTGACCAAGCAGGTGATCAGGGGTGTGCCAGCCTACTTTGTGGCTAGGTATGTCCACCACCTGTTATGGCTTCCCAATCCCCTTTCACTTTGAACTTACTCCTACCTATTAAGTTTTGCCCCTCTCTTGCAAGCCATGCTTTGGGACCCCCTGAGCTCCCTCTGAACTTGGATACCTGAGAGCTGGCTCTTGCACACTGCACTGTTTCTATTTTAATGGTATCTTGGGTGTAAGCAATGCCGGGAATCCCTGAGATTCCTTGGAACTTTGAAACACCCTAGGTAATGAGAAGGCTTTGGAAATCTGGATCCCGGAAGTGGCTCAATCGCATATTATTAAACATTAAGGTTGAATTAGGATGCTCGGATCTAGCTGTTAGCTTTTGATGTACTTTTAATTTCCAGTTTGATTTATTGGACTGTAATCATTTGTAATAAACTCATAGAGATTTAGTAGAAAAATAGGATGGAGTTTATTTTATGCACAAAGGGTAGATACCATGCCTATTGGGGTTAATTTCTGATTCTTCCGCAAATACACATATAGAGATCATGTCTATAGGCTCTTGCATTTTTGCATATACAAATGTCATTAGGCAAACCGTTTGTAGGTTTAATAATAAGGTTGCATATAGACATCATGTGCATAAGACTTTTGTTAATGTCTGAAAAGGTATTAAAATCAGTAAACGTATAGAAAGCATGTCTATAGGAAATCTCGATTTTTAACAGCCTCATTCGTTTTAAAACAATATCAATTGCTGGAACTCGTATCTATTTTACTAAAACTGGTAATTTTCTACCTCTTTTTATGAAACCTGCTAAAATTGGTAAACCTTTTTCTATAATCAATCTGCACTTTCCTGAAACTCGTAAACCTTTTAATCATTCTGCATTTTTGCTGAAACAACTGGTAACTCTTTTCTAAAATCAGTCTGCATCTTTTTCTGAAATTCGTTTCTCTCTGTTAAAACTGATAACTCTTTTCTAAAATCAATTTGCATCTTGTCTGAAATTCATTTCTTTCTGTTAAACTGGTAACTCTTTTGCATTTTTTCTGAAATCCGTAGATCCTCTGCCTAGTTTTTTTTATTTTTTTATTCAACACATAGACAAAAGGTTGGCTAACTAATCATTGGGTCAGTCTCTGACAACTGTATCCGAGTTGCCTAATGCAGACTTTCTATCTAAATATAAGTGTTGAACCAGTCCACTCGCTGCTTAACTTTAATTTAAGACCAAATCAGTATTTGTCATGGCATGCTAAACTATATGCTTATTTGATTTCAGGGGTTTATTTGAGCCTTATTTGCTTGTTTATTCTTCCCTTTATTTGATGCTTGTTTTGAATGTCACGCTAGAATTTTATCCTTTAAACTCCATAAAGGCCTCCATCCCTTTCTTTCCTTTAAGGATTAGAAATCCTAATACCCCGGGACTGATAGGATTGGGACAGGTAGTAGCATGCGATAAGTAAATGATACCATTCCGCGCTTTAATACCTTAACGGGGTAGAAAGGGTAGACACGGAGATGATGATTACACGATAACACTATGTGTACAATTGGGTACCAGTGTAGTGCGAATGATCCATGTAATGTATAAACCTAGGACTCCCCTCTCCTTTTATTAGCTTAACAGTTTTTCATAACTTTAAAAGCTGCAGCACTTTCAACTTCTGTTTTGCTCACACGATTTTTGGTTTGCTTGCACTAATTGCTTGACTTCTTCCCTCTACTTGCACATTTCTTTTATAACCAAACTACTCCCTTCCTGAATTTCAACACTCCTTTTAACCCTTTTATGCTTCTTACTTTGTATTTGCAATACTTGTTATTTTATTCACATTTGCATTCAAAGTCACAATTATAGCATGGCCGGGAACCACACTAGTGGATCTTGAGGGGTGCCTAACACCTTCCCCTCGAGATAATTTCAAAACCTTACCCAAAACTCTGGTATGCATCTTTAATTCTTCTAAAAGTGTCCTAATGCATTATAATCATTAGGTGGCGACTCTCCAAACTCCAAAAACGCAATTCCCAAATGGGATAAGAGTTGTCTTCCCGAATGTCGTAAACCCGATTCTGCTTTAGGAAAAAAGTGGGCGTCGACAATAATATTGTATAAAATCACTATGTTGCTTAGGTCTCATGAGTCATGAGCAAGTTTAGCAGAGTCTGGAGGATTGGTACAAAAATGTCTGTACTTATCTTCTAGAGGCTTTGGAGCTTTAGGAAAACTTCACTTCTCTCTTTCCTGACCGTGGAATTTTGTTTTTTCATTGATGTTTAAATCATTCATTTTTGTTCTCTCACAGATGGTAAGAACACACACAATATCTACAGTCAGGAAGGGGCCGCAACCTCGTGTTACAGCCACTACTAAGGGTAGGGGCCGGGATCGAGGTAGGGGCGAGGTAGAGGCAGAGCTCAGCTTAGATCACGTGCCGCAACACCTATTGTGGAGCCTCAGATTGATCACGAGGATGAGATCCCACCTCAGACCACATCAGTTGGACCCGTTAAGGTCTAGAGGGATTTATATTCACTCCTGTGCTTCTGGATGCTCTAGTCTGCTTAGTGGGCCTCATGGAGAGTGTGACCCATACCAGTGCATTTTCAGTGGCACCAACTCTCTCTCAAGCTGGGGGAGGATCACAGACTCCCTTTACTCACACTCTGAAGAATATTTTTCCCATATATCAAACTCCAGCAATGTTACGCACTAAAATCTGATGAGCGCTACTGGCGCTCAACCAAGTAAAACCTACCGAGCAAGCATGTTTGATATCATTCTACCCAAATTCATCTTCGGATAAAGAGGAGATGTACTCTATTTATCAAATTCTAACAATATTTCATTACAACTCCCATTTCGTTTTCATTAGCAGCTTCAACCATAATTTCCAAAATATTACGAGTTTATAGATATAATGAAAAACATGTTTTCCAAATACCAACATTTCTAATTTAATTCCCAATTTCAAACACGACCTACAACCTATCCACGGAGCCTCTAAATACAACTGAAGAGTAATATGGAAATGCCTGCAACAAGGTTGCGGCTATACCTCAAAATACAAAGTACATGATAAACGAAAGATACAGGACCCATAAATGAAGTGGGGCTCACCAAGTCAGCTGAAAAGAGTATACCACTATCACCGATCGATTCCACTTGCTCTGGAACCACATGTATTCATTAAAGATACAATACCCCTAGAAAAAGGGACGTTAGTGCCATCGAATAGCACTAGTATGTATAGCTAAAAGTTCTCTTTTAAAATAGAATGCCAATATAGAAAAGACAACTATGTAAATAACAAGTAACAATCAATGATTTCTAAACGCCAAGTTAAAACATATCAAATTTTTAATATAACGAAAATTCATATGGTGAAAATGATCCTCAGAATATGAAGACAATATTATTATTGGATAGAAGATCCTTAATACCGATTCACCACAATTCACAATACTACTGTTCACAATACCGTTGGTCACAATATGCACATTATATTTTGTGAGCACGTAATTTTTGCCCTATGAGAATTACTCCCATAGTTTCAAAATAAAATAATTTCTTTTAATATTTACAATTTTGTGAATTTTTGTGGCATTTTATGTTAATTGTTTGTATTTTGTCCGTACATTTTTAATTCATATAAAAATACAAAATATATGCATTGTATATTAGGGTTCAATTTTGCATATTTTTTTGGAATTGATTGGTAATTAGGAGTTTACAAAATAAAAAATCACAAAAAATAGTTTATTTTTGTTTTAATTTTAATTTTTGGAATTTTGGTAGTTTTCCCTTTAAATTTGGTTTCTTAATTATTTGTGGTAATTTGTTAGTTATGGTTAATTAATTAAATGTGGTAGGATAATTTGATTTAGGAATTAATTTAGATTTTATTTTTAGTTTTAAAGAAATTAACAAAAGAGAAAAAAAGAAAGAAAAGGAATTGAATTAGAAATAAGAGGGAATAAAGAGAAGAAGAAGAGAACTGGGCTAGTCCAGGTCTGCTATGCAGGCCCAAACCCTCAGACCCAAACAAACCCCAAAAACCGCCCCAATTGAGCCCAAGGCCATGCCCAGATCTGATCCAGCCCTTCCAATAACCAAACACCAAACGACGTCATCTTTCCCATTTGATCTGAACCATCGATCCTTCCTAATCCGACGGACCAGAACTCAAGACCCCTAAGTATAATATGTCCGAATCTCCTCCACCCCCTCATCGTCTCTCTCTCTTACCCCCTCCACAGAAACCCTAATTGAAGCCGCCTCCAAATCCCAACCATCCCGCCGGCAGCCGGCGGTCAAATACCGCCAAAAATCACACCCCTGAGCCCTTTTAGCATCCCCATCCCAAATCTCCAAATGCCTCCTTTCAAATCCCTCTAAAAAATCCCAAATTTGCAAAACCCTAGCGCCGCCACAATTTCTCCAGTGGCGGCGTCACCTCCAAATCGTTCCAAAACAACACCCTATGACCCTTGTGCCTCCCTCATGCCTCATAGGTCGTTGATTTCCTTCGAAGTTGTACAGAATGTTGATTTAAGTTCAAGCTTCAAAGATTCGAGTCAGCCGACTAGAGCCTATGTTCTTCGAGTTTTAGGCCCAAGAATCAGTAAGTTTCTTCTTCTTTTGATTTCTTCATGATTAATTAATTTAGAAGTTTTAGGGTTGTAATTGATTCTGTTTTCATCTTAGTTTTGGTTTAATTTTGTTCTTCCTTTTCTTTTTTTTTGTTTGATTTTGTGTTTGACTATGATTAAATGATTTATGAGCGCTTTTGATAATCTGATTTCAGTTTTAGTTGCCCAATTGTCGAACTACTGGATCCTTAGATTTAATTTCAGGATTATTTAATTAGTTTAATTTTTAGGATCTTTTGGTTATAATAAGGATAGAACCTTGTTTAACCATGGTCAATCCTTGACCAGCTACTAGGGTAAGAAGGGGACTGGTTTGGTTTGACTTGTTAATTTTCAGAAATTGAAAAGGGTAGTTTAGGGAGTTCAACTCAGGGAATCTTTGGTAACAGAAACTAGAAGCCCCTAGAATCACCTATAAGGGGTCCTAATTGGAATTTTAAAAACATAGTGGTGTGACTTGGGTAGCAAGTCAGTAAAGGAGGAATTTCTAAGCTAAAAAGCAGGAATTTAAAAGGGACTAAAGTGCAAAGTTAAACTAGGAGGGACGCCCTATAGTTGAGCTTATATAAGGTAGCATTCTTGCCTTTCAAGGCAAGGAAGAGAGAGTTGAAAAAAATCAGAGGCATATACATTCTAAAATCTGAGTGATTAAGAGCAAAAAATTCTTAAAAATAGAAAAAAACAGGCTAAAAATTCCAGAGAACAAACAGTTGCATTTTCTACTATTCCATTGATCATTTCTCTTCCATTTGGTTATTTTTGAAAAACACTTCAACCATTTTGGGGCTTTAAGATGGCTTAATGTGGGTTTTCTTTCGGTTTTGAGTTGAATTTGGCATTTGGGGTTTGATTTCAAGTTTGAATCTGGGTTGATTGAGCTGGATTTACTGTTCTATTGGTTATCCTTGCTGATTATGTGTTGCTGGAACTGATTTCTGCACTTGATATTGCTGACTCCTCATATTTTCCTTTGCATTTTGTCATTCCAGGTACACTCTTGTAACCATGTTGAGTGTGAAGTGACAATTTGGAAATCGAGTTGATATGAAGATTGATTCATGAATTGTGTTAATGCAGTAGTTTACTCAGTTCTTCTGCACTTTCAAAACTATTTAGCTTAGTTTAATTCTCTCATATTTCTGATTGTTTATTCTAAACATGGACTGGTATAGTAGTATTACCTTGGTAGTTCATTATTTCCTAGTAGGATTTTGGTCAGATTTGCTGAGTATTATAAGTAAGTTGGACTGTTAATTAGTCTGCTCACATATCTGTAAAGTTTGCCTTAGATTATGTGATTTTGAATTAGGAAACAAAGCAATCTGACTATTACTATAGTTGGTATAGATCTGTTAATTTTCATTTAAAAAAAATACAGTTGTGTAAGCCTGAGGAGGTCTATTCAGATATGCAGAATTTTGAAACAAATAGGATCAGGGGTGTGTGAACTCTTGTGACATAGGTTGTATAGTTAAATTAAGTGAGGTTTTTCCATTTGTTCATCATGTTATTCTTCGAAGTCCCACATGCTTTTATGAGGGTTTGGTCTTGGTTTAAGTAAGTTAAATTTCCATGTTCGTTTAGCGTAACTGGTACTTAGCTTAATGTCAATTGCGATAAATCAACGAGTGTTCGAATGCATAATTAAATTGTTTCATTTGTCATACCTTGTTAAGAAATTATAAATTTGGGAGTTAAATAGAAGTGCCTGCATGGAATTGGATTTGTTTTCTTTTAAATAGGTCTTACACTATGTTGGTATATTGCAAATAAGAATTAGGGGCTCAAAATGGTGTTGTGAAGGAGGTTCGATCTTGGGTATTACCTTGTTGGGCTGACTTCAGGCCCACTTCCTAGCTCAGTTCCCATGTATGTGCAACCAATGTTAGCATTATTGCATGTTTGACAATAGACACCACTTGCAGGTCTAAATATAGAACGTGGGCTGTGTATTGGTATTAAATTGATTCAGGCCTCAACTTTGGATAACCACAATTTCAAGAGTATTCTTTTCGCTGACGTGTCGCTCCTTGATTAGCATGCTGCGATTAGGTAAACCACGATGTAGGATTTTCGTCTTAGTCTTCTAATCTGACACGAAAATTAAGTAATAATCGTACTCAGCCTTTAGGGCCGTTTAAAACGTGATTGTGGTTGCATATGCGTTCGCGCAATTTCGATCATTTTTTTCCTTAATAATAATATGAGTTTTGGGCCTTCCAAGCTAGGTAGCATATTTGAATTAGGAGGTTTTCCTCTTGTTCAAGTGTGGACCCGAGTTTGAAGCTCAAATTCGGCAAAAGGTTTTCTAATAATAGTAATTAATGATGCTAATTAATTACGGCCATTTTAGAGACAATCTTTAATAGAAAATCGTAGTTCTTTTAGGTTGGCCTTTAAAACAAATTGAGGTGCGCCGCGCCAAATAAAATCACAAACTCCGTGGCCCTCTTTAATTACTTTATTAAAATACTTAGAATTCGGGACGTGCCATTTAGCGAATTTTTATGGTCTCTCACAAAGTTAATAACACGTTAGCCGCTTTAGGCGCGTCCTTTAATAATTTTACCTTCTTAAATTCGGGTGTGCATTTCATGCGACCCGAATCCAAATCCCAAAATGTTGAATAAAATGTGTCGAGGATCCGGGTGAATTTCATGTGATGTGATCCAAAAATATATTTTAAACGACGTTCAATTTTCTTAAAAATTTAATTAAAAAGCGGTAAATAATTCTAAAAAATTGCACCTATAGGAGGACATGTATTAAATCAGATTTTAGCAAATATAGCAGTTGAGCGACCGTACCACGGAACTCAGGAATGCCTAACACCTTCTCCCGGGTTAACAGAATTTCTTACCCGGATTTCTGGTTCGCGACGGTTAAACAGAGTCAAATCCTTTCCTCGATTCGAGATTCAAACCGGTGACTTGGGACACTATAAATCTCCCAATGGTGACTCTGAATCTCTTAATAAAATGAATCCCGTTTCGATTGTCCTTTAATTGGAAAAACTCCCTTTATTATACCCCTGGTGTAGTAAGAAAAAAGAGGTGTGACAGCTCTGGCGACTCTGCTGGGGACAAGAACTCGGAACTTTTGGTTCAGGGTTCAGAATTCGAGCTCAGTTAAATTGTTATATTTGGCTTTATCTGATTTTGTTACATGTTTGGGCTTAGTGTGCTAAATGCTTTACCGCTTTGATATTTGTTGAATTGTATATATAAATTGCTACGAAACCCTTCCTCTCTTTGAGTCTTCTACATCATGGAAAAGGGTGCACTTCGTGTGACTTCTCTTCTGTTTAGAGTCTTTTCCCATTTAGAACGAGATTGGATAAGTTGCTAAGCCGGCGGAGCTTCTGTATCCCTGGTACGCTGCCTCCCCCTCGGGCCGAGTTGTCCGCTCGGGTAAGCCAAGTCTAGACCAATAAACCTAGGGTTTAAACCTAGAAGAACAAAATCTCATACCGGATCCCTAGTAGGAACGTTTATTTGCATCATGTGCATTTGACTTAGGGGACTCAACACAGGGGTTGGGTCCGTTTAGGACAGGTAACTTGAAATGAAAAGACCATCATGATGCATCTTACGTGCTACTTGTGCATTCATTTTCTTTGTATTTGCATGCTGACCGGTTTGTAGACAATGAGAGAAAATTAAGAAAAATAGCAGTGTTAGGACTTGGTGAGGGTAACCATTTATTTTGAAAAACCAAATGCCCAAATAGTACCGAAATGCTGTCGGATTTTCGAAAAAAAATTAAAGAAAAGAAGATATTTGAAAAAAGAGAGAAATTTTTTTCAAAATATTAGGTTTTGACAAATTTGCCCGAACTACGCTGGTTTGATTCTCACCGGATGTGAGATACGTAGGCAACCCTCATCGGGTCCAACCTCCCTTTTGCAAAAATAGCCAAAAATACCAAAACTTTAATTTTTGTCAAAATAAGTCGGGTGTTGTCATTCTTGTTTAAGATAAGTCGAGTGTCCCCAAAAGGGCACCGGAAGGCCGTTTTTGCAATAAAAGCCATCCTGAGTCATTTTTAAATAGTTTGCGGGCACAACCTTAAAATCTCCTTCCCCGAAGTGCTGAAATGCCGTATTTGCACAACCGAATCTTTGTTTTCCTAAATAAAAGTTTTTGGAAAATAGCCACTTTTCTTTTAAGTCCAAATGAGTCATTAAATAGCCATTTTTCTTGAAATAGCCACATTTTTCCTTTTAGGTTAAAATGAGTCACCAAATTCCTTTAAATAAATGTGCAAGATGACTACAGTTGACATCGAAACCTTCTCAGTCCTGAGTGAGATCCCTTTAAAGCTCCATATGTTGTGGAATGACTTGGGGGAAGGTAGCAGAGAAACAGTGGTCAAAGTTTTGGGTGGTCTCACTGGATTGTTGAACGTTAAACCAAGGGCGAACATTGTTGAAGCACTAATACCTTTCTGGGACCCAACCCGTAACGTATTCCGGTTCTCGGACTTTGAGCTTAAACCCACATTAGATGAGATTGTGGGATATGCGGGTCTCAACGGGAACCTTATGAGCAGATACCCATTGGCACTAAGACCAGTCACACTCCACAGATTCTTGGACCTGTTGAACATTAGTCGGGACATTCAAGATAAGCATCTAGCAGAAGGGTGTTGCACACTGCATTTCTTATACTACCGATATGGCAACCCGAAAGGTTTCGAGGATCCCAACACCAGTTTGACACATGCCGGGAACAAAGATAAGTGGGAGGCCTGGCGGGGATTGGCATTCATGGTAGCTTTTATGGGGGTCGTGATATGTCCAAGAAAAGACGGTCACATAGTAATCGGCCTTGTAGGAATGGTGGATGTTGCTATAAAGAAGTATAATAGCAAAATGGTTCCCTTGATTGTGGTAGAGATGTACTGAGCTTTAACCATGTGCCGAGAGGGTGTAAAATTCTTTCAGGGTTGCAATCTGCTACTACAGCTGTGGATCCAGGAGCACCTTTGTCATTGCCCGGGGTATATGAACTACGGGTTAACTAGGCTGAATTGTATTGAGGAGTTTGGAACCCGGGTAATAGGTATTGAGTTCCCCGAGGGCACCGAGGCTTGGTTGTCATGCTTGAGATCTTTGACCACGGATAAAGTTGAATGGGCTTTCGGGTGGCTTCCCGCTACTGAGGTTGTGTACACATCGGTGGAAGTACCCTATATTATTTTGATGGGCATCCGAAGCATCCAATCTTACGCTCCCTACCGAGTCCTGAGGCAACTAGGAAGATTCCAAACTGTTCAAAATGATGAAGACTTGAGCGGACAAATCATTGATTTAGGACCAAAAGCTGCATTCCCGGAAGGAAAAATCCGACAAATGTGGAATGAGTGCAAGTACCTTGAGCCTAAGACTATAATACAGGACCGACCTGAAGGCGAAGTAGACCCCAAATACTTGACTTGGTTTGGCAAAAGGTTTCAGATCCCTGAGAGGCCCGCCAAAAGGCCACATGTACAATAATTCACCGACGGGGCTCAGGTGCAGTGGGATTGGCTAGCCAAGGAAAGTGAGTACCGAGCGAGAATAGGGAAGTTGGAGCAATAGGTCCGAGATCTTCAATTTGAAAAGAGTGTTCAAGTCGCAACTGATGAAGGTGATAAAAAGAAACTGGCCCAAGAGAATGAAGCTCTCAAAGCTCAAATTCAACAAATGAAAATAGCCGCCAAAAGTCAAGAAAGAAGTCGGTCCGACGAGAGATTGATAAAAGGGCTGAAGAAGCAAGTCTCGGATTTCCAGGAAGAATTGGAGAAATCTAAAGGGAACATGGCCAAACTTCGGGCACAGTGGGCAAAAAGATAGAGGAAAGAGCCCATTTTGTACAACAAATGAAAAGGAACTATGAGGGAACCATTGTTAATATGAAAAGAAGAATGAACACCCTTGAAGGAAAAACAGCCAGGCAGGACAAAGAATTTTAGGCTGAGAGGGAACAATGCTATGGGCTTATCGCCAAGATGGAGAACGAAATAAAACTATTGCAAGACCTTCATTTCCATGACTCCCAGGTGTTGGAGGCTCGCACCCAGTAGATAAGCCGAGTACTCCAAGAAAAGGGCCGGATCAGGGAGAGAATCAGAGGCATTGCAAATTATATTGTCATGAAATGTCAAGCCGGTGAACGAATGGGTCGTACCACTTTCTTTGCCACAGTGATGATATTTGTTAGTTAGGTTATGAATGATTTGGAGCAGTTACGAAGGGGTCTTGCACGTAGGCCCGCGACGATGCCGAATGATGCCCCGCGGTCCCCATGATTTGAAGCTTTGATGTACTCTTGATCTAGTTTTAATCATCGAGTCTGTTTTTGGTTATTTTGAGTCTGTTTTTTTAGTTTCCTTTTCAAGAAAAAAAGTAATCTAATAGCTTTGTAATCAGGGTTTTATTAATGAAATTTGAAAAATTCCAAAATTATCTCTTTATTTTTGCATTTAGTCGCAAGAACTACGCTTGGTGATTCATGCGGGGTCATGATACGTAGGCAATCTGCATAGGATTCGACCGTAACCAAATAAAAGAAATAGAAAAAGAGAAAAGAAAAAGGGGAAAATAAGAGAGAAAATGCAAAAGAAAAGAGAGGCTAGAAACAAACAATGGAAAAACAAGAGGGAAAAATGAGAGGAAAGGCATGGAAAATGCAAATAAAGCTGAAAGCCGGGATGACGCATGCAACCAAGCAAAGGAATAATAGAAATGGTTAACGTCTTAGGTGCATTCATTCCCAAATGTGCGGTTACCTATATATTAATGCTCTAACCGCTAACAAAGTTGTTGTTGATGAGTCCAGGCAGGTGGTTAGTTGACTGACATTCTGGCAACCCATTCCTACAACACTCGCTCTAAGCATAAGTCAAACATGGTTGACCAGGAGTTAGAGGCAAGCATCGTTGACCCGTCTAGGGAGGAGGAAGAAGTGTATGTGAATGCAATGAAGGAGGATATGTATAAACTGAAGCAGCAAATTGCCAAGATATACCAGGCCTGGTCAAAGGGACATCCACCCCCAGTCTACCCTGCTAACCCTGCCTACATCCCACCGTTAGCTCAGCCTCAAGATCCTTCCAAAGTGAACTCATCACCAGCCTTCCCAACTTACCAGCAGTACTACGGAACCACCTCCCAAACACCACCACCTCCAACACCCAAACAAATCCCATGCTCTCCACCACCAACTACTCCTATGTTTGTGGCTCCTCTGTCTGCCACACTACATAGATCCTCTAGTGAACCTTTGTTCCAAACCCATGATAACCAATATTACCCACCTGAAACCACCTTCAAACCACCAGAACCATGTCCTTACACTCCCCATTTTGAACTCTTAGCTGAAATAGAAAAGCCTCCAAAAACCCTGAACAGGAGGAGATGATTCGAAAGGTCAAGAGCATGGAGAAATCATTCAGAAATATGTAGGGTCTCGGTGGTCAAGTAAGTGTGGCATACAAGGATTTGTGCTTATTTCCCGATGTCCAGTTACCAGCAGAGTTCAAGTTATCCAAGTTTGATTTATATGACGGGCACAGTGATCCGGTGGCCCATCTAAGGGGGTTCTGCAGCAAAATGAGAGGAGCTGGGGGAAGAGACGAGTTACTAATGGCATACTTCAGTCAATGTCTAAGTGGTGCAGCTTTGGAATGGTACACTCGACAGGATCATGCTCGATGGTACACTTGGGATGATTTGGCCCAGGCGTTTGCATGCCACTTTCAGTATAATCTCGAAATTGTCTCGGACCGTCTGTCGCTGACTAAAATTGAGAAAAAGCCCGGGGAAAGCTTCAGAGAGTATGGTTTTCGATGGAGAGAGCAGGCGGCAAGGGTCGATCCTCCAATGAAAGAAAACGAGATGGTTGATTACTTCTTGAAAGCTTTGGAACCCACCTATTATGGTCATTTAGTGTCGGCAGTGGGAAAATCTTTCAATGAAGTAGTGAAAATGGCAAGTATGGTGGAGGAAGGACTTAAGTCCAACAAATCATGAGCTATTCGATAATCAAGGCAACTACCCAACTATCCAAAGTGGCACCGGAGGTGTATTAGGAAAGAAAAAGAAAGAAGATGTTGCAGTAGTTGAATCAAGAGCTTGGTCCAGGGTCCCATCACTATATTACAACCAACCTCGACCCCATCCCCAAACCTACCCACACACTCTATATGGCCCACCACAGAACTATTACCCACCTCCCGATCCTCACTTTTATGTCCACCATGCCCAAACATACCCCCAACCTCCTACCCATACGCAATAGCGCGCACCCACCACATAAAATACTTACCCAACTCAAAGCACCTACCTACCTCCAAGAGCCTACAAGAATCCCCCCCGGAGCAGGTTTTCGGGCCAACCAAAATTTCAAGCAAGAGAGGACACAGACATAGAAAACTTTCATCCCCTTGGGGGAGTCATACACCAGTTTATTTCATAGGATAAGGCAGTTGGGAATGTTAAGTCCAATTGAAGCTAAGTTGCCAAATCCCCTTCCAAGAAATCTTGATCATTCTTTGAGTTGTGAGTATTGTTCGGGGGCAACGGGACAGAGACGGAGAAGTGTTAGAAATTGAAAACGGCCATCCAAGAGCTCATTGATACCCGTCGAATTGAGGTGCAAGCCCCAGAGACGCCTAACATCAATAAAAATCCACTGCCGACCCATCATGAGACCCATATGATTGAGTTAGTACAAAAGGGGGAGCATAAGAAGCCTTCGCAAACCGTACTGATGATCAGGGCTAGTGAGGACAAGCCAAATGAGAAGCCAGCTAGTGGAAGGACCTTGATCAAGGTGGAGGAAAGAGTTAGTGAACCAGTTATGGTGGTAAGCAATGTTATAGTTAATCTAGAACCAGTTGTGGTGGTAAAGAGGGAGCCCTCGAGCAGTGTTGCAGTAAAGCAAGAGCCAGCTAAAGTGGTGGTGCCGGGAGCAGTTACCAAGCCCTTTGTGATCGTAAAAGGTGCTCGCACTGAGCCGGTTATTATCAAGCCAGTGACTCAATTACCAGTAATCAGTGAGAAGTCCGTTCCATGGAATTACGGCCGAGTGACAGTGATGTATAAGGGAAAGGAAGTTAAAGAAGAAGTTTGTAAAACTCATGGGCTGACTCGTTCAGGAAGATGTTTTGCCCCTGAAGAATTGAGAAGAGCTAAAAGTGCCAAAGATAATCCATTACCAGTAAAGAAATCCGTAATTGAAGACGAAGCAGAAGAATTCTTGAAGAAGATGAAGGCGCAAGATTACTCCATTGTAGAACAACTGAGAAAGAGCCCGACACATATTTGATTATTGTCATTATTGATCCACTCGAACAAGCATCGCCGGGCACTGATGAAAATTTTGAATGAAGCCTATGTTCCCGATAAAATCTCTATGAACCACCTAGAGAAAATAGCAAACAAGATTTTCGAAGTTAACATGGTTACATTCTCTGATGATGATCTGCCTTTGGAAGGCACTGAGCATAATAGAGCACTCTACCTCGCGGTGAAATGTGAAGACTCTGTGGTCACTCGGGTGCTGATTGAAAACGGGTCCAGTGCAAACATCTGCCCTTTCTTCACCTTAGACAAATTAAAGGTGGACAGTAAGAGAATCCACAAGAATAGCATTTGCGTGCAAGGATTTGATGGAGGGGGGAAGGACTCAGTTGGGGATATAGTTTTGGAATTGATGATAGGGCCGGTTGAATTTACTATGGAGTTACATGTGCTTGATGTGGCTGTTTCTTACAATCTCTTGTTAGGCCAACCCTGGATTCATGCAGCAAAAGCAGTGCCATCTACCTTGCACCAGATGGTCAAATTCAAGTGGGATCGGCAGGAAATCGTAGTGCATGGGGAAGATAGTTCGTGTGCCCTGGGCAATGCCATCGTACCTTTCTTAGAAGCTGAGGATGACAAAGGTCCATGGGTTTATCAAGTCTTGGACATGGTATCAGTTGAAAAGATCCCGGAAGGAGAGTGTATTCTTGTGCCAAAGGTGGCTGATGCATCCGTCATGGTGGCTTCAGAAATGTTGAAGAACGGATTCGTACCTGGAAAAGGCTTGGGTGCTTCTTTGCAAGGCATCATACAACCAGTATCTCTTCCTGGAAACATGGATATTTTTGGTTTAGGCTTCAAGCCCAGTGCTGCGGACATAAGGCGAGCTAGAAAGATGAAGAAGAAAGCATGGATCCTTCTAAAACCCATTCCCTGCCTTTCCCGTTCCTTTGTCAGGCCTGGTACTAAGAAGCGCCTAGCAACAACAATGCCTAATTTAGTGGTTGAACCTAAAAAGTAGCTGATCGAGAGGTTTGAAAAGCTATTTGATGAGGTAAATATGGTGGAGGCCGGAGAAGGTCCAAGCAAGGTAGATGTTCAATTCATGGGGCCTCAGACAAAGCTTAACAATTGGGAAGCAACTCCTCTTCCTATGCGGAGGGAGTCTTAGTAGTTAGTTTGATTTCCTTTCAGTTTAATCTGGATTATTTCCAAGGTTGTAATTCGGATGCTATGTTCCGTCTGTTTGGATGAGTTAAACCTTGTTATCTTAAATTTTAATGAAATGCAATTTCCTTTCTTTTCCTGATAGTTTTTATTTTTGTCTTTCTTTTCCTTCTTGTACAGTCCCTTTTATGCTGGTTTCAATGATATATCATGCATGAAGAGTCTTCGGCCCAACTTTAAATGCCAATCTAACTCCAAAATAATAATACAATGATGAGGAAGCTTTTGAGGAAATCAGTAAAGAATTAAGCCATTTTGAAGAAAAACCCAAACCTAACCCGAATGAGACAGAAGCAATCAACTTAGGGGATCAGGATAATGTACGGGAAATAAAAATAAGTGTCCATTTGGAACCTCAGCTCAAAGAAGAGATAATCAAAGAATTTCTTGAGTACAAAGATGTTTTCACATGGTGATATGACGATATGCCGGGTTTAAGCACTGACTTGGTGGTCCATAAATTACCCACAGACCCAGCATTCCCTCCTGTCAAGTAGAAGCTAAGGAAATTTAAGACAGATCTGAGTGCAAAAATCAAAGAAGAGGTCACCAAGCAGTTTGAGGCAAAGGTCATCCAGGTCACGCGGTATCCCACCTCGTTAGCCAGTGTTGTGCCTATTCCAAAGAAGGATGGAAAGACCAGAGTGTGCGTTGATTACCGTGATCTCAATAAGGCGAGTCCAAAAGACAACTTCCCACTGCCAAACATCCACATCTTAATTGATAATTGTTCAAAACAAGATTGGTTCCTTCATGGATTGCTATGCGAGTTATCACCATATTTTGATGGATGAGGAAGATGCAGAAAAGACAGCATTTATCACACCCTGGGGAACGTATTGTTATTGGGTCATGCCATTTGGTTTGAAGAATGCAGGAGCAACATATATGAGGGCGATGAACACCATGTTTCATGACATGATACACTGGGAAATTGAGGTCTACGTGGACGACGTGATCATAAAGTCAAGGAAGTAGTGTGACCATGTCAAGGACCTGAGGAAGTTTCTCTAGAGGCTCCGCAGGTACAACCTCAAGCTTAATCCAGCGAAATGTGCATTTGGTGTCCCCTCTGGGAAATTACTGGGATTCGTGGTCAGCCGGCATGGTATTGAGTTAGAACCATCAAAAATCAAATCCATTAAAGAATTGCCGCCGCCAAAGAACAAAACAGAGGTGATGAGTTTGCTTGGAAGGTTAAATTATATAAGCAGGTTCATTGCCCAGCTTACAACAACTTGTGAACCCAATATTAAGCTGCTAAAGAAGGATGCTGCGGTCAGATGGACTGATGAATGTCAGGCAGCATTTGACAAGATTAAGGAGTATCTGGCCAATCCACCTGTGTTGGTCCCGCCGGAGCCGGGAAGACCCTTGATTCTTTATCTTACAGTTTTGGATAACTCTTTTGGTGGCGTATTGGGGCAACATGACATCACAGCGAAGAAAGAGCAGGCAATTTATTACCTCAGCAAGAAGTTTACATCTTACGAGGTGAAGTACACTCAACTTGAGAAGATGTGTTGTGCCTTAACTTGGGTAGCGCAGAAATTGAAACATTACTTGTCATCCTATACCACCTATCTGATCTCTCGGTTGGACCCGTTAAAGTATATCTTTCAGAAGCCCATGCCCACAGAGAGACTCGCAAAGTGGAAAATCTTGCTCATAGAATTTGACATTGTCTATGTGACCCGGACTGCAATGAAAGCACAAGCATTGGCTGATCATCTGGTCGAGAATCCAGTTGATGAAGAATATGAACCCTTGAAGACATACTTCCCTGATGAAGAGGTAATGCATGTCGATGAATTAGAATAGGTTGAGAAGCTAGGATGGAAATTGTTCTTTGATGGGGCTGCTAATACCAAAGGCGTCGGGATAGGAGCAGTACTTATTTCTGAGATAGGGCAACACTACCCTGTTACAGCTCAACTTCGTTTCTATTGCACCAATAACATGGCTGAATACGAGGCGTGTACCTTGGGTTTGAGATTGGCTATAGACATGGGTGTCCAGGAAACGTTGGTCATGGGTGACTCGGATCTCTTGGTGCAGTAGATTTAGGGGGAATTGGAGACACGAGATTTGAAGCTCATACCGTATCGGTAATGTTTGCATGAACTCTGTCAATGATTTCAATTAATAGATTTCAGGCATATTACAAGGATTCATAATGAAGTTGCCGATGCTTTGGCTACTTTGGCGTCAATGTTGCATCATCCAGATAAGGATTATGTGGATCCTTTGAAGATTCAGGTCCGCGATCAGCATGCCTATTGTAACATGGTGGAAGAATAACTTTATGGCGAGCCATGGTTCCATGATATCAAAGAATACCTCAGGATGGGATTATATCTAGTACAGGCCACAGGAGATCAAAAAAGAGAGATTCGATGCTTGGCAAGCGGATTTTTCTTCAGCGGAGAGTGTTGTACAAAAGAACTCTAGACCTTGGTTTGTTAAGATGCATGGATGCTAAACAGGCTACAGTTGTCAAGACCGAGGTACATGCGGGAGTTTGCGGACCGCATATGAGTGGATATGTACTGGCAAAGAAGATTCTTTGAGCGGGTTATTATTAGCTTACTATGGAATGGGATTGCATCAGTTTTGTGCGGAAGTGCCATCAATGTCAGGTACATGGAGATTTGATTCATTCTCCACCATCTGAATTGCATACAATGTCAGCACCATGGCCCTTCGTCGCTTGGGGAATGGATGCCATCGGGCCAACCGACCCATCTGCATCAAATGGCCACATGTTTATTCTGGTAGCCATTGATTACTTCACTAAGTGGGTTAAGGCAAAAACTTTCAAGTCTGTGACCAAGAAGGCAGTGGTCGATTTTGTGCACTCGAACGGTTCGGGATCCCGAAAGTAATCATCACAGACAATGGTGCCAACCTCAACAATCATCTAATGACGGAGACATGTCAGCAATTTAAGATTACGCACCGCAATTCCACCCCATATCGCCCTAAGGCAAATGGAGCAGTCGAAGCAGCTAACAAGAACATCAAGAAAATATTTCGGAAAATGGTGGAAAGGTCCAGACAATGGCATGAGAAACTACCTTTCGCATTGTTAGGTTACTGCATTACTGTCCGCACTTCAGTAGGGGCGACTCTTTATTCACTGGTGTACGGTACTGAGGTAGTAATAACCGCAGAGATTGAAATCCCGTCCCTTCGAATTATCGCCGAGGCAAAAATTGATGATGTTAAATGAGTCAAAGCTCGCTTGGAGCAACTAATTTTGATTGATGAAAAGAGATTGGCAGCAGCATGTCATGGACAATTGTACCAACAGAGAATGACAAGGGCATACAACAAGGAGGTGCATTCGTGGAAGTTTGAAGTAGGGAAGTTGGTGTTGAGACATATCTTACCTCATCAGGCCGAAGCAAAAGAAAAGTTCGCCCCAAACTGGCAGGGACCATTTGTTGTAACCAGAGTGTTGTCCAATGGCGAATTATATTTGACGGATGTGGAAGAAAAATGTGTAGAAATGGCTATCAACTCTGATGTAGTCAAGCGATACTATGTATGGTTCCTTTGTTTTTAATTTGTACTTGATTGTATTTGGCATATTTTGGAGATTGAAATGACGAAGGCATTTTATTCTGCTATCCAAACACTTTAGTCTTTGTTACCCCTTTGAGCCTTAGTTATTTTCTTGCATACCCCCCTTTCGGAATCAATAATAAACTCGTAAGCCCAAGCGGGGAAAGTAAGTGAAGAAACAAGAGAAAAATAGGAAAAAGAGAAAAAAAAAAGAGAAAAAAAAATAAAAAAAAAGTAAAGAAAAGAAAAGAAAAGTAAAAGAAAAAGAGAAGGAAAAGAAAAGAAATGAAACAAAGAAAAGGAAAAGTGGAAGAAAGGAAAGATCGCAACAACGAAGTAATTTTATGACCTGAACTATGTTTGACTTGATCCTGAAAGGATACGTAGGCAACCTCTCTCTGAGGTTCAGTCATACCAAAATAAAAATCCAAAAGTCCCCAAGAAAGAAACTGGGGCAGAAGTTGTATATGTTGTGAGAAGGTTGATTCCGAAAGTTGTAATTTTGAACCCATGTTGAATTATTTTGAGCCTTTGATACCCTTTCTTTCTAACCCTATCCAAAGCCCATATTACGGTCTAAAGAAAGACCTTCCGATCAGTCTTCAAGAGGTGCCAAGACAAGCGAGTAGAGGTGATTCATGTCAAGGGCAACACTCTGGTACAAGCAGGAAAAAATGATGGAAATGAGAGAGTCTTATTGGTGAAAACCCTCACGAGCACCATAAGGCGAAGTGAGTTGAGAGAAATTAAAAATGAGAGAGTCTTATTGGTGAAAACCCTCGCGGGAACCATAAGGTGAAGTGAGTTGAGAGAAATTAAAAATGAGAGAGTCTTATGGGTGAAAACCCTCGCGGGCACCTTAAGGCAAAAGTGAGTTTTCAGATGGGCAAATGAGACAAGTCTATGGTTGAAAGATGTTCAAGACATTGCAAAATGAATAGGGTTAAGGTTTGGGTTGAAGAAATCAGGTTATGGAATGCTGGGGCAACAAAGCGTGGCAATTGAAAGTTCATTGGTTGGCCAAATTGGGCCGGTTAGTCCAAAATACATGGCATGATCAATGGTACCAGCTGTTCACTCAGATAAGTCTTTTTCCTTTTCCTTCATCGTTACAAATCGTCCGATTTTGGACTCTCTTTATCCTTAACCCTCGAGATCATTGCATTTCATTCTTTTTGAGGTTTGTCTTTAAGATGTTTCAATGTCGGTCTTGTTCAAAACAAAAGGAAGGGATGTCAAAGATAATTACCAGTTTCGCAGTTACAAAGCACAGCAGGGCCGGAATATACCAAAGATATCAAAATGCAAAGTAAGACACAAAGGATCACCGAAAGTTTCATCGATGGATTAGCCAGACAGTTTTGTGGGGGGACAAGTTTCAGATAAAGGGATCAGAAATGTAGAACAATGGGATGGGGTAGAACACTCGGATCATCAAAAGTCATGGGGATTTTTCAAATCTGTTAGGAGGTCAAAGCGGTTCAAGGCAAGTCTAGGGAGGCAAGTCGGAGTGAAGCTTAGCAGCAGGGATGTGCCTAGCAAGAATATATTAACAAGGTTTTTCTTTGATTGAAATAGAGGCAGAAATTTTGTTGGTTTCGTAGGAATTTGCCATAAGGGAAGGACAAACACCAAACAGCTACCAAACCGGGGCAGGAAATTTTCCATTTATTTTAAGTTTTAGCAATCAGGAGCCCACCTGGAGAACATAGTCATTTATTTCAAATTTTAGCAGTCAGGAGCTCGCCTAGAGAACAAAGGCATTTATTTTAAGTTTTAGCAATCAGGAGCCCGCCTGGAGAACATAGACATTTATTTATAGTTTTTAGCAATCATGAGCTCGCTTGGAGAACAGAGGCATTTATTTTCAAGTTTCCAGTAATCAGAAGCCCGCCTGGAGAACAGAGGCATTTACTTTAAGTTTTAGCAATCAGGAGCCCGCCTTGAGAAAAGAGGCATTTATTTTCAAGTTTTAGCAATCAGGAGCCCGCCTGGAGAACAGAAACATTTGGGGTTTGATTTCAAGTTTGAATCTGGGTTGATTGAGTTAGATTTACTATTCTATTGGTTATCCTTTCTGATAATGTGTTGCTGGAGCTGATTTTTGCACTTGATACTGCTGACTCCTCATACTTTCCTTTGCATTTTGTCATTCCCAAGTACACTCTTGTAACCTTGTTGGTTGTGAAGTGACAATTTGGAAATCGAGTAGATATGAAGATTGATTCATGAATTGTGTTAATGCAGTAGTTTACTCAGTTCTTCTGCACTTTCACAACTATTTAGCTTAGTTTAATTCTCTCATATTTCTGATTGTTTATTCTGAACATGGACTGGTACAGTAGTATTACCTTGGTAGTTTATTATTTCCTAGTAGGATTTTGGTTAAATTTGTTGAGAATTATAAGTAAGTTGGACTGTTAATTAGTCTGCTCACATATCTGTAAAGTTTGCCTTAGATTATGTGATTTTGAATTAGGAAACAAAGCAATCTGACTATTACTATAGTTGGTATAGATCTGTTAATTTTCATTTAAAAAAATACAGTTGTGCAAGCTTGAGGAGGTCTATTAAGATGTGCAGAGTTTTGAAACAAATAGGATCAGGGGTGTGTGAACTCTTGTGACACAGGTTTTATAGTTAAATTAAGTGAGGTTTTTCCATTTGTTCATCATGTTATTCTTCGAAGTCCCACCTGCTTTTATGAGGGTTTGGTCTTGGTTTAATTAAGTTAAATTTCCATGTTCGTTTAGCGTAACTGGTAAGTTAAATTTCCATGTTCGTTTAGCGTAACTGGTACTTAGCTTAATGTCAATAATGATAAATCAACGAGTGTTCAAATGCATAATTAAATTATTTCGTTTGTCATCCCTTGTTAAGAAATTATAAATTTGGGAGTTAAATAGAAGTGCCTGCATGGAATTGGATTTGTTTTCTTTTAAATAGGTCTTACACTATGTTGGTATATTGCAAATAAGAATTAGGGGCTCAAAATGGTATTGTGAAGGAGATTCGATCTTGGGTATTACCTTGTTGGGCTGACTTCAGGCCCACTTCCTAGCTCAGTTCCCATGTATGTGCAACCAATGTTAGCATTATTGCATTTTTGACAATAGACACCACTTGAACGTGGATAACTACAATTGCAAGATTATTCTTTAGTCTTCTAATCTGACAGAAAATTAAGTAATAATCATAGTCAGCCTTTAGGGCCGTTTAAAACGCGATTGTGGTTGCGTATGCGTTCGCGCAATTTTGATCATCTTTTTTTTCTTAATAATAATACGGGTTTTGGGCCTTCCAAGCTAGATAGCATATTTGAATTAGGAGGTTTTCCTCTTGTTCAAGTGTGGACCCGTGTTTGAAGCTCGAATTCGGCGAAAGGTTTTCTAATAATAGTAATGAATGATGTTAATTAATTAGGGCCCTTTTAGAGACAATCTTTAATAGAAAATCGTAGTTCTTTTAGGTTGGCCTTTAAAACAAATTGAGGTGTGCCGTTCCAAATAAAATCACAAATTGTATGGTCCTCTTTAATTACTTTATTAAAATACTTAGAATTCGGGACGTGCCATTTAGCGAATTTTTATGGCCTCTCGCAAAGTTAATAACATGTTAGCCGCTTTAGGCGCGTCCTTTAATAATTTTACCTTCCTAAATTCGGGTGTGCATTTCATGCGACCCAAATTCAAATTCCAAAATATTGAATAAAATATGTCGAGGATCCGGGTGCATTTCATGTGACGTGATCCAAAAAATATATTTTAAACGACGTTTAATTTTCTTAAAAATTTAATTAAAAAGTGGTAAATAATTATAAAAAATTGCACTATAGGAGGACATGTATTAAAATTAGATTTTAGCCAAATATAGCAGTTGAACAACCGTGCTAGAACCACAGAACTCGGGAATGCCTAGCACCTTCTCCCGGGTTAACAGAATTCCTTATCCGGATTTCTGGTTCGCGACTGTTAAACAGAGTCAAACCCTTTCCTCGATTCGGGATTCAAACCAGTGACTTGGGACACAATAAATCTCTCAAGTGGCGACTCTGAATCTCTTAATAAAATGAATCTCATTTTAATTATCCTTTAATTGAAAAAACTCTCTTTATTATACCCCTTTCCGGGGGATATAGTAAGAAAAGGAGGTGTGACATATATATATATATATACCACCATGCATCTAGCACGGAGTCCGATCACGACCTGATTGGCTAGGTCGTCTTATTTAAAGACATTAACCACAATCACAATTTCAATCATAATTTCTTGCATTACCACCATGTGTGCGACATGGTGTCCGATAACGGCCCGATCGGCTAGGCCGTCTCGTCGAGATATTGCCACAATCACAATTTCAATTTTAATTTCCAGCACAATCACCACCATGTGTATGACATGACGTCCAATCACGACATGATCGGCTAGGCCGTGTCGCCCGAGACATTATCATTTTCTATCAATCATCTTACCCTAATTACGGGGAATAATTTTAGCACATCAATCTCATTCTAATTAAGGGAAAACATTTCTAATTTGCATCCAAGGGAAACATAAATACAGATTCCATTTACCTCATAGTCTTTCATATCGTATATAACTTCATTGGTATTTTTAACCACTTACAACATCATTATTATATTAGCTCTCTTGGCGATACATATGATTCTTCTTTCATAGCACAATGGCCGTATTTCACATTCCACACTTATATTTATTTCCTTTCATGGATCATCATCATAATTATCAACATATAGAATATTCCGGAAATCACAACTTTAAGTTTATTAGAAATGAAGACTTTAAACACAATATATTTCTTTCCAATAAATGGAGTAAAATAATTGGCAATCGAAGCACAAGTTAAAATCATAGACAAGTAACACACCGTTTAATTCTTGAAATACTTTCCCCCAAAGAGGGCAATACACAATTTCAACTCATGAATGTGTAAGAGCTCAAAAAACGTTGGGAAGACTTACAAGACATATCATATGTTAACATGACCACATTTGGGCATGACTTGAGTACATAAGTTTTTAGGCACATCCATTTTCGAAGTTATTTATAAACACTAGAATCAAGGCTCAATTCATAACCTTTCTCACATCAATTATTTTATTTAATCGGCACCATTGGACACCAATATAACTTTCTTTCTTGGAATGTTGGCCATACTACATATGCCCAATTCACTTATTTCACTTCCAAACATCTTTTTTTTACCAACAATACATTTTCAATCAAGACTTTAGGTACACATATGAGAAAGTATGAATATTAAGCATGTTGAGTTTTCCCACACAATTTGGCATACTAGCCTTTATTTGAAACATGACTCAAAGCTATAATATTTTAATATGAATAACATTTTATTTCATTTCGGAATAGTCAATTTTATCGGTAATAACCCAGAATAGAGAAATTGGGAAGTTTGAGCCAAACATACTTGAACTTATGGAAACATTTATGGAATTCAATTCTAAGAGAGGAAGCTTAGCCAACATACCCCATTCGAGCATCCCTTAAGTTACTACAACGCCCAACACATCTAGTAATTACAATCTATAGGAAGATAGTGAAAATCGATTAATAATTAGAAGAATTACCATGATGTAAATCTCTTATGAATTTTGTCAAACACCAAACATGAAAAATAGACTACAAGGATCTACAATGGAGATCATTTCATCCCTTAACTAATTTCAACAAGAAACTATCCAAAATGGTTCATTACTCCACATACTACAACTTTGTGTCACATGAATGGCCTTTTTACAACCCCAAAATATATATTTGAACTCATAATCTCTTGTATGAAATCTTAGAAGTAGGACTTACCCGGAAAGATAATGATCTAGTGATTAGCTTCTTTGATTCTTGAGGAATGGTGCAAGATTGGATGATTAGAATGTTAGGCTCCCTCCTTCTCCCTCTAAAATTCTCTTACCTCTCTCTAAAACCCTCAGAAGATTTCCCCAAAATAAGTCCAAAAGCCTATTTATCAAAATGGGGTCGGGTTATGAAAATAGGAAAATAAAGCCTCCGAAATCAGGTCAGTGATCGCAGAATGCATCGCAAAATAGGCATGCGGGCGTGTAATTGACAGCGAAACTGGTGCCCAGAGCTAGGCTACACTAGTCCATTTTACGACCACTTCACGATCGCAGATCAATTTTGCGGTCCGCAGAATGATTCTGCGGTCGTAGATTTACATTTTACCAGCCGTTGGTAATTTGGTCATAACTTCTTGTAAGAGTGTCCAAATGACAAACGGTTTGAAGAGTTGGAAACTAGACTCGGTAATTTTGTTTGATAGTTTGTGAATCACATAATACCACACACACACATATATACATGTGTGTGTGTGTGTGTGTGTTTGTAGATATGATCGTCCAAAGTTATGTCTTGTGCGTACTCATTTGGAATTTTAGTCACTCATGTAATTTTCGAACTTGGCTTAGACTTAGGCCTCTCCTTGGACCCAAAATCACTTATAATATTACTCATGCACTTATTAACATATACAATTTATATCCATCATATTAATAATCTTCGTTTGCACACAAAATAATATAATTAGCCAACCTTGGCACCACAAAATCTTAAATTACTTAGCAAAATTTTCCGGGGCCTTACAAGAAATTCTGCTAGTTGGGTAGTTTAGCCTATTGTTGCTACATAGACTGGGGAGAGGCCCGCTATGTCTTCTGAGGGATTAATAAGGTTGGATAATTCACAATGCTCTTCCATATTCACTTCAGTGGTGCACCTTCTGAGGACCCATAGGATTATTTGAACTGTTGCTACATGGTGCTGTGCAACATTGGTATTATTGATTCATATGGAGTAGTCTTCACATTGTTTTAGATGACCGGTTCTGCCAAAAGGTGCTGGTACGATTATGAGCGAGGTAGTTTAACAGGTTTTCCACCCGTCACTTGGGATCAAGTTTTGTAGCTTTTTTAGGAGAATTTTATCCCTCTCACTCTAAAAGAGGAGTACCATCAGAAGTTCGAGCGCCTTCAGCAGGGTAGCATGAGTGTTACTCCGTATGAGACCCGATTTGTGGACCTACCTTGCCATAGAGTTATTTTACTCCCTACTGAGAGGGGAGAGTGAAGAAATTTATTAATGGATTTATTTTTAGTATCAGGCTACAGATTTCCAAGTAGACCAGAGATGATATTTCTTTCTAGAGGGCCGTAGAGATTGCTAGACGGATCGAGATGGTTCGTGGTTAGGATAGAGGAGGAGGTATTTGAGAAGAGTCCTCGTCATTTAGATGATTTTAGTGGTACCTTGTTTGGAGGCAGGGGTTCATTTGGTAGAGGATATCCTCCCAGGCTGATCCAGTTAGCGCTTGAGGCATTCCACGGTGCTTTGTGCAGTCGTGGTTCTTATGGGTCTCATCTTGAGTAGCTAGCCTACATGCACCTTCAGCTCCTATTATGGCACCTCTGATTTAGAGCTATCAGGGTGGTTATCTAGGTTGGTGGGGAAGTTCTAGAGTTATTAGTCATTGCAGACGAGGGATTGTTATACTTGTGGAGATTCGAGGCATGTTGTTAGATCTTTCCTTAGATCAAAGGGCGGCATGCCACAATAGGGTTCTCGTTACACAGTTTTGACACCAATTGCTCCACCGCTTTCTCAGCCAACTATAGAGGGTCAAGCTTCTAGAGGTGGAGGTCAGGACATTAGAGGTAAAGGTCAAGCCATTAGAGGTGGATGCCAACCAACTAGAGGCTGTTAGGTAGGCAGAGATCAGAGTGGTAGGGCCCAGCCCTATTTTTATAAATTTATAGGTAGATATGCGACAGAGTCATCTGACACCGTCATCACGGGTATTGTTCCAATTTTTTATAAAGATGCTTCAGTTCTATTTGATTCGGGCTCTACTTATTCCTACTGTGTCATCCTAGTTTGCTTTATATATGGTTTTGCCTCGTGATTCTTTGAGTTCTCCTACATATATGTCCATGCCTGTGGGAGATTCTATTGTTGTAGAATGTGTTTATCACTCGTGTGTGGTTTTTAACAAGAGACTTGGGACTAGTGTAGATCTTCTACTTCCTTATATGGTGGACTTTGATGTTATTTTGGGCATGGATTGGTTGTCACCTTATCATGCTATTTTGTACTATCACACCAAGACGACGACTTAGTTCTGCCCGGGTTGCCTCGATTAGAGTCGAGAGCGACTCCTGCCTATTCTACAAGAAGGTTTATTTATTATGTGAAGGCTCAACATATGGTTGAGAAGGGATGTTTAGCATATGTTTCCTATATCCATGATCCTAGTGCGGATGTTCCTTCCATGGATTTAGTACCAATTGTGTGCGATTTTCTAGAGGTGTTTCCTGTAGATTTTTTGGAGATGCCACCCGATAGGGATATCGACTTCTGTATTGACTTAGCTCTTGGCACTAAACCTATTTATATTCCACCATACGGTATGGCCCCAACTGAGTTGAAGGAACTGAAGGAGAAATCGTAGGATTTACTGGATATGGGATCATTAGATCCAGTGTCTCACCCTGGGGTGCACCAGTGTTGTTTGTGAATAAGAAAAATGGTTCTATGGAGGTGTGTATCGATTATCGGCAGGTGAACAAAGTCACTATGAAAAGAAAATATTCATTGCCGAGAATTGATGACTTAGTTGATCAGCTTCAGGATTGCAAAGTGTTTTCAGAAATTGATTTGAGATCTTGCTACCATCAATTGAAGATTACGACATCAGATGTCCCTAAGACAACTTTTTGGACTATGTATGGTCATTATGAGTTCCTAGTGATGTCGTTTGGCTTGACAGATGCCCCGACAACATTTATAGATTTGATGGATCGGATATTCAAGCCCTATTTGGATTCTTTTGTGATCATCTTCATTTATGATAAGTTGATTTACTCCCGCAGTTGAGAGGAGCATGAGCAATGTCTTTGGGTTGTACTTCAGACCTTGAGAGATAGTCAGTTATATGCCAAGTTTTCAAAGTGTGAGTTTTTGTTAAATTTAGTTGACTTTCTGGGGCATGTGGTATCTTTTAAGGGCATTAAAGTGGATCTAAGAAGATTGAGGTAGTTCACAATTGGCCTAGACCTACTTCAGTTGTAGAGATTCAAAGCTTCCTAGGTTTGGCAGGTTATTATCGCCGGGTCATGGAAGATTTTTCATCTATCGCAACTCCCTTGACTAGATTGACCCAAAAGGGTGCCATATTTAGGTGGTTTGATGAGTGCGAATTGAGCTTTTATAAGCTTAAGACTTCTTTGACTATAGCTCCAGTGCTAGTGTTGCCTATGATTTTTGGGTCTTACAATGTGTATCGTGATACGTCGTGTATTAGTCTTGGCGCGATCTTGATTCAAGATGGTAGGGTGATTGCCTACGGGACTTGGAAGCTGAAGGTTCATGATAAGAATTACCTTATTCATAATTTAGAGTTGGCAGCTATTGTTCATGTATAAAAGATTTGGAGGATTTACCTCTACGACGTGTCCTTTGAGGTATTCACAGATCATCGGAGTCTGCAACACTTGATTAAGAAAAATAATCTAAATTTGAGGTAGCGAAGGTGATTAGAGCTATTAAAAGACTATGATATTACCATGTTGTATCATCCTGGGAAGGCCAATATGGTGGCCATTCCTTGAGTAGAAAGGCTATGAGTATGGGTGGCCTTGCATATATTCTAGTTGGTGAGAAACTGCTGGAATAAAATGTTCAAACTTTGGCTAATCAGTTCAGGAGGTTAGATATTTCAGAGACTAGCCGGGTTCTTGCTTGCACAATTTCTTGGTTTTCTTTGTATGAGCGCATCAAAAAGCGTCAGTATGATGACCCATATTTGCTGGTCCTTAAGGATACTGTGCAACACGGTGGTGACAAGAAGATTTCTATTGGAGATGATGGAGTGCTACAGATGCAAGGTCGGATTTCTTCCGAGCAATTGGATCAGATCTACATTTAGGAGATTGTTCGTCTTCACGACATTGCGGTGTCTATTATCTCCGATCGAGGCATCTAGTACACATCGCATTTCTAGAGTGTTCTGTAGTAGGAGTTAGGTACGCGGGTTGTATTGAGTACAATATTTCACCACTAGATGGAAGGGCGGTTAGAGCGTACCATTAAAATCTTGGATGACATGCTAAGTTCATATGTTATGGATTTTGAGGGTTTTTGGGATCAGTTGTCACCGCTTACGGAGTTTTCCTAGAAGAACAACTACCAATTGGGTATTCCGATGGCTCCTTATGAGGCCTTATATAGGAGGCGGTGTTGTTCTCTAGTTGGTTGGTTTGAGCCGAGAGAGGCTAAGTTGTTGGGCACTGATTTGGTTTGGGATGCCTTGGAGAAAGTCAAGTTGATTTAGGATTGGCTTCATGCAACCCAGTCTAGGTAAAAGAGTTATGCTAATCGTATGGCTCGTGGTGTAGCATTCATGGTGGGATAGAAGGTTTTGCTGCGGGTTTCACCAATGAAGAGTGTGATGAGGTTCGGGAAGAAGGGCAAGTTGAGCTCTAGGTATATCATTTCCTTTGAGATCCTTGAGAGGGTTTGTGAGGTTTGCCACCCAGCTTATCGGCAATTCACCTGGTTTTATGCTCCGGAAGTGTCATGGTGATCCGTCCCAAGTATTTAATTTCAACTCAGTCCAATTGGACAAGGATTTACTTATGAGGAGGAGTCGGTAGCTATTCTAGCACGACAGGTCCAAAAGTTTAGGTCTAAGAGTTATCCTTCTATTATAGTGAGGTGGAGAGGTCTATTGATTGAGGCAGCTATGTCGGACTCCGAGTCCGATATGCGGAGTAGATACCCATACCTTTTCACAATTTCATGTACTTTTCCATGTTTATTCGAGGATGAACGTTTTTTTAGAGGTAGATAAATTGACGATCTAAGAGGTCATTTTTAGTACTAGCACTTATTTCTATGTTTCCACACCTCTATTAGCTCTATTTAGTGTTTCTCGATTTGCGTGTGCAATTCGTGTCTTTTTTTGGAAGAAAACATGATTTGTTTACTTTAAAAATAACTTGAGTTTTATACTATTAGTCCACCACCCCCTAAATTTTCTCTTCATATAGAAGTCACTAGTGAACAGTAATTATCATGCCGGAATGCACAATACTCCAACTTCTGGTGGTGCAAACCACCGAACCAGACTCGAAAAAAGCATGTTTCCAATGCACATAAACCCCAACTGAACTCAAATAATTGCCTGGGCTTCGATGTAAAATCTCAGCTTGTTGCTGGGCCAAATATAGTGGTTCTAAGCCAAGGAGGTTGCTCTCCAATTCACATACAGTCGCACCATAAAAATTCAGACTCGTCCACCACTAGAGCCCTAGAGCTCGAGGAGAAGACAAATGCCGACGACCACCATAGGGTTGGGCATGTATCAAAGGGGCCCAAATTGGCCAAGACCAATGTCAAGCGACTCCACCTGTTGAGAAAATTGGTACAATTTGTCAAACAACAAAGTCACTGAGCCAACTGTCATAACAATCCAAAAGACCATAGTTGTAGACTTACAGGAACCGGGTGTTCGATGTAATACCACTAACATTTCAATTAACAATGCAAAGGAGCAAAGTGAACTTTAGTTGGTGGAGTATGGTTCCCTAATTGAACAAACCACTTTAAGCCAACAGAAGGCGAAGAATGCATCAAAGAAAATTGATCATACCAACTCCCTAGCAATCACAGCAATCTCAGGTATCATTGCCCTCATCTTTAGATATATCTACCGACCAAGATGAACAACTAAAATCAAAGCATAGTCGTCCAACTGATACCAATGTAGAACCCCCTGCTAGTGATAATGAACCTAATTCAGCTACCCTAATCAACATCAATCAAGAGAACCCTCTTGTTGTTCAGTATAATTTGGAAGGAAGAACCTAGCTGAGACCCATAGACCAACCACCGCTTAAACATCAACCAACAATTACCAAAAGTACCATTCCTAAGATCTCATCAAACAGTGACAAACCATCTCACACTAAACCTCTTATATCACAACCTGCGCCTAAGCAAATACCAACTAATACCACCACTAATAACCAACCAAATAATACCAATGCCAAACCTAAATAGTTATCCAGCTTACATGCACCACCTCCACCCACAATGAAACATTTCTAAGTTACCAAACTGAGGGCAAGGCATGAAGATGATTATGAACCAATTGAGTTTACCTATCCTAAAATCACTACCAAGCAAGTTCATCCAACAATTATTTTAAATCAAAATGATTATATGGTTAAATTAGCTGCAAGATGCAAATTTAAAGTGTTGGTAAAGTTCTCAAACACCATGCCTAGAATAGAGACTATTAGGAGAAGCTTTGTGTCACAAACAAAACTGAAAGGGGTGTCAAGATTGCTCATTTTAAATGCAAGAACAATTTATAATGATCTTGATAACGAATATGATCATGTCACTGTATGGACTAGACAATTCATGTATATCCAAGGTCAAATGATGAAGTTAGAATTATGGACACCCATTTTTAGCCCATATGAAGACTCACCCGTTGTTCCTATATGCATGGTGATTCCGGAACTACCATGATATTTTTACTACATGGAGATATTATCTGTCCTCTTATCTCCAATAGGAAAAGCTCTTCATTTGGATATGGCTTCATTTCAAAAGACTAGAGGAATTGTAGCCAAGATAAATATGTAGATTGATTCTACCAAGCCAAGACCACATCATGCGTGGTTAATATTTGATGAAGATGAAAGTGGGGATGAGAAGTGGTTAGTAGAATAGTATAAAAACATCTTAGAGTACTGTCTTTATTGTAGACACTTGGATCACAACTCACATACATGCCCAATCAAAATAAAGGCTGAAGAGAACAAGAAGAAGAAAGAGAATGCTATGTCTGAGGGCAATCAGGAAAACTAGCCAATGCATCTCTATATGGGGAAAACATCATCACATAATCAAAGCAATCAAAAGGAGAAGCAAGATAAAGGCACTAGAGCTGATATTGACCAGAAGGGTCAATAAAAACAAAAGTCAGGGGTTTCCCCTCCAAATAATGAATGAAAGAAACCTAAAGCGGAAATACTTCAAAGGGAAACAATAAAGAAATAAAAAAACACCAACCTGTCATTCCAAAAAATAATACAAAACAGCAGTTGTAGGCAAATGAGGTTATTAAACACCAAAAGGATAAAGAGAGGCAAACATTATGTATAAATACTATAAGTTTTAAAGACCCTCCATGTTCTCTATAGAAATGAGATACTTCTAATATGCAGAACTGTAGTACACCTCCCCAACCCCCTGATATTTCTGTTGAGGAAGTCAATATAGGAATGAAGAATGGTTAGGAGAACCTTCTAACCTTGCAGGATGGGGAGCCAAAAGGGGAGTGGCTTCCTCTTGATTTGTATGAGTGTGCTTCAGCACATGTGAATGACCATAGGATTGACTCTTTAACCACAACTACCAATACTCTTACACATGGGAATGCAGTTGCTTCAGAGGTTATTAATGAAGAGGAACATTGTGAAGTAATCTACTCTAGTAAAGAGGAACATGCTTTGAGGAGATTAATCAAAGGGAAAGGTCATGCTACTTCTGATATTTAACTCCAACTCCAGATATACAAGAAAAAACCTAGTCATAAAAAAAGAAAATCCATGAGAAAGAAGAATACGTGAATCAAAATTAATGAATAGATATAGGAAGAGCCTGAGGATACCGATTAGTTAACTCATACAGGGTATTCAGGTCCAATTACAGCTTATTAGAAAGCCAATTTAGCTCCTTCTCAACCCCTACTACCCAACAAAAGTGACATCCCTATTGAAGGTTCACACGATGTTCTCACTAACAACACTATATCAAAAGAAACACCTGGCCATGAAGAGGATGAGTATAGACCCATAAAATTTAAAGACGAAATGGGCATATACTCTAATGATGAGGATAAAGGGACAGATGAAGAGCAATATTGTGGGCTCCTGGTTATAGCTGTGAATGGTGCAACTGAACAAGATAATGTTTTAGCCTCCCAAAATAGATCACTGAGAATGAGAACCTCACCCAGACTCACCAGAAGTAGAGATGCTTCTACCAGTTGTGTCCCACCAAAATCAAAATCCCCTATCACCTTTACATGATCAGTACAATAACTTGGAAAGTCAGAGGTATCATAACCTATAGAGTTATTGAGAGACTCAAAACACTAAAACAAATTCATATATTATCCTTTATTGCTATCTTAGAACCATTCCTTCAAACTCTAAATAATTCAACTAGTCATTCCTATCACAGCCACATTGATTAATTTAGAATGTAGATGTCAATGCACCAGGCTATTTCCAACAGTAACAAAAAAATCTGGATCTTCTGGAATCAAGAGTTCACTGGTACTCTTTTCGACCAAGATGAACAACATATGATAATTGAGAAGAAGTATGTTTAAGTTGGAGACACCTTTCACATCTCTATGATATATGCAAAATGTAAACCTGCTTCGAGAATTCCACTATGGGAGACCTTGAAACTAAAATCTACTCCTTGCACTATGCCTTGGTGCGTGATAGGAGATTTTATTGTCATTACTTCTATGGGTGCGAAGATTTGAGGAATACCACACCAGATGAAGAAGAGTAATGATTTCATCAGCATGATTGAAGAGTGTGGTTTAATTGATTTGGTTTTCCATGGACCAAGATACACATCGTCTAATGGAACAGGACCTGGTACTATAATCTGGAAGAGACTAGACATGGGTCTTGTTAAGGATTACTAGATAACCTCTTTCCCTACTACTAGTATCACACATTTCGCTTTATTAGGTTCTGAACATTCACCTTTTCTATTGAAAATTCATGTGAGACAAGATAATTCCAAGAAATACTTCAGTTTTCTCAACTATTGGGTGAAGAATGAAAGTTTCATGCCACTGGTTCAAGAGGTTTGGAGTATGTAGGTTATAGGAAGTCCAATGTGGGTCTTTCACCAATAACTTAAAGCCTTATCTATTTCTTTAGGTAAATAGTCTAGACATCAATATAGGGACATTTTTCAGAAATCAAAGGAATTTGAATAGAAGGTTAAGTTAGCAGAAGAGAAATGGGCTACTACCAATGATCCAACTGATAGGATGATCCTTCATGAACTTCAAGCTCATTACATTAACCACTTGAAACTTGAAAAGGAGGTTTTGAAACAGAAGACACAACTACATTGGTTCAAGGAATGTGATGCTAACTCCATCCACTTTCACAGTCTGATCAGAGGTAGAAGAAGGAAACTCTTTATCCATAAAATCAAGGATGAAGAAGGAAATTGGATTCAGGGTGATGAAGCTATTAGGGAAGCTGCTTGTGACTATTTTGAAGAACTATTCACTGAACCTAGAGGCCAATTTAGAGAGGAACTTCTCAATTGTATTCAAACCATGATCACTAATGAAGACAATGGTGAACTCTCCAGAGATCCTGAAATGGAAGAAGTTAAACAAGTTATTTTTTCCATGAGCCCAATCAGTGTTGCAGGCCCAGATGGGATGAATGAAAAATTCTTTTAGTCATGTTGGGAAGTGATTAAATATGAACAATGCATTCTAGTTATTTTACTCAATGTGAAATTTCCTAAATCTTTGACATAATTTAGGCCCATAAGCCTAAGAAACATCATCAACAAAATCATATCTAAACTGATTGGTACCATACTTGCACCTATATTTCCACGCATCATCTTAGCAAATCAGTCTGTATCTGTCAAAGAGAAGCATTTCAGAGAACATTATGCTTGCTCAAGATATTTTTCAAGAAATTAAGAAGCCAAATATTGGAGCTAATGTGGTCATTAAGCTATATATGGCAAACACTTATGATAAAGTTTCCTAGGAACTTACTTGCATTATGCTTAGGATAATGGGCTTTCATGAACTCCTCATAAATATGATATGGAGAATCATGTCTAATAGCTGGTATGTTGTGGTTATTAATGGGTCCAGGCATGAATTTTTCAAGTCTACTAGGGACCTAAAGCAGGGAGACCCATTGTCGCCATATCTCTTCATCATTGGGGCAGAACTACTTTCCCATATGTTCAACAAACTCACTCATGACCAGTTTTCAATGGGTTTTATATGGAGAAGAGGGGTCCACAAGCAAACCATTTGAGCTTAGCTGATGATGTGATCATCTTCAGATTAGGGAGCAGGGTGTCACTACTGAAAATCATGAAGATCTTGGAGGATTATGAAAACACCTCAGGGAAAAAAATCAACAAGGCCAAGAGCCACTTCATGAATCCATCATGCGTGTTCTAGTACAATATCAACATAATTCAACAAATTGCAGGTTTTACAATAAGGGAATCTCTAATAACTTACCTTGGATGCCACTCTACATTAGAAGGAAGAGAATCATACATTTTAATGACTTAAATGTCCAAGGTTGTTAGCATAATCAAAGGATGTAATGGTAGAATATTATCCTATGGAGAAAAAGCTACCCCGATCAAACATGTGTAGCAGTCTCTACTCATCCATCTCCTCTCAACTGTTTCACCTCCTACAAATTGAGAGAATGGCTGCTAACGTTTTCTGGGGTATGGACAAATATAGAAACAAATATCATTAGGATTCATGGGAGAAAATGTCCTATCCTCTTGAGGAAGGAGGTCTGGCTTTAGAACAATTGATGATGTATGCAAGTCTATGGAATTCAAACAAAGGTGGTCTTTTAGAACTAAATAATCCCTATAGAGTAAGTTTTTGAGGGCTAAGTGCTGTAAAAGGTCACATCCAGTATCCAAGAAATGGAACTCTGGACAATCTAAGACATGGAATAATTTAATGATCAACAAAAAAGAAGTTGAACCTCACATTTTGTGGAGCATTCTGGAACAACCAGTTTTTGGTGGGATAATTGGTTAGGCACAAGTCCATTGGCAACATTAGAAATTAAGAGGGCAGACCTGACAACATTTTAGTGTCTCAATTTTGGGTTGTAGGAAACTGGAACATTCAGATTCTCAACACTTATGCACTATCACACAAAATCAGAGGAATACTATAAGTTTCCATCAACTACATACCTCATAAACCAGAAAAATCAACATGGACTCCCACTACTTCTGGGAACTTCACATGTGTTTCTACTTGGGGTATAATTAGGAAAAGAAAACAGGTTCTCTTCACCAACAAGATGACATGGCGTAAACAGATTCCTTTTAAATGGTCACTCTATCTCTGGAGAGCACTCAGAAACAAACTGCCTATTGATGATAGAGTCATATCTTTTAGACATTTTACTATCACTAGACCATATTTTCAGCATGAGTCATTTTGCTAAAATCGTCTGGAAAGTCTTTACTGGTCCAACTGGTTTTCCCCTATAGGGCATGCCTCTTCAGTTGCTCCTGATGAAATTGTGGATTTAAAAAATCAAGAATGAGGTGCAAAAACTACTTATGGATACCCTTCCTATCATTATATGTTGGAACTTATGGAAGAATAGGTGTAGTGCCAAATATGGAGCAAAGAAATCCTCAAGGCTTAGGGTTCTTTTCTCTATTAAATCTGATACCAACCTTCTTCTCAGAACTAAGTACCCTACCATCACATGGACATTTGAATGGAATGTATCCTTTGGTTGAAAACCTGCAATTTCATACCAATATCCTGCAAGTAAAATGGCAGAACCCTAAGAGTGGCTTTGGCAAACTTAACAGTGATGGTAGTGCACTTAGTAACCAGGAAAGATTGGAGTAGGAGTCATTATCAGGGATTATGACCGTAACTTCATTCATGCTTTAGCTAAGCCTTGAGGTGAAGTAACCAATAACTTAGCAGAGACAATAACAACAATGATAGGAATGCAATGGTGAATGGAGAATTATTTTCATAAGATCCACCTAGAAGCTGATTCTGCTATGCTCATACAATGGCTCAACAATTCAGCGAATCCTCCTTGGAGCTTGGAAGTTAATCTGCATAACCTCAACTTTGTAGACAATGTGAGGAGTTCAAATATTCACATGTTCACAGAGAAGCCAACTTTTCTGCGAATTGTCTATCCAAACTAAGTCATAATTTAACTTCCATCACTCACTATCACAACATGACTGAGATGCCTATTAATATAAGAGGTCAGATCTATTTGGATAAGATCGACGCCCCTTCATTCAGACACAATAAGAGCAGGAGGATCAAAATTCCACCACACCTGGCCTCCAATTCCTCACATGGATATGGATGACAGAAACGAAATTAGGAGAGCAGAACCAATTGTCAAAATTCTAGGGATCATATATCAAAGCATATTTATGCAAGAAATAAAATGTTCTCAAACCCACTGGGAAAAGGATACAGTAACAGACATCCTCACTATCTTCTTTTTTTGCAGGTTCTAGCTTACTTAATTCACTAGACCTTTCTAAGTATGTGGTATTAGCATCCATGATGCTCATTCTGCTGAGGAATGGCCAGTGTCCTAAGCAAAGCCTTTCTACAATAGAGATGAAAAAGATTAGAACCACCAGGTTTGCCAAGTAGCATAGACACCACACTACATCACTTGACCAACATAAACTAATTCTAAACCTTAAAGGCCACAGGATGAGCAACTACTTGAACCATTTACATCCAGTAGACACTCGGTCCAGGAAACTCAACTCATCAAACTCACATTTTTCACCACAAAATCTCAACAAGAAGACATAACCTTTATCTCAATCCCACATCTTCCACCCACCTACATTCTTTCACAACTGTAGAAGTAATCACACCCTCCATCAGGATCATCTTATTCACTTTCTCATTCAACATATCCCTCTTCCAAAAAGTTCTCAGAAGACACAAGAACCTGAGAACACACACTTATGATCATAAGAAAAGACATTGTTATTTCACTAACTTTGTTTTCTATTTTGTAGATACTTTTTCTTATGATCTCCTCCAACTCTTGATATACACTCAGTGTATGGTATTAGAATTTTCAATGTTCATTCCACTGAGGGTTAATCAAGGGTGCAAACAGTGCCAATCATCAGGAACACACAGTCTATCATGTCAAAGCAATGCATTTGGAACTTGCTAGTCAACATTATGTTCCTAAGTTTATTCGTTGAACAAGGTAGAAACAAAATGAAAACTCCCAATTATCCAATTTCTCCTCACATAAAGCAAAGCAAAGAACCTAAAAATCTATAGCTCCATTTTCTAAATTGGGGATCAACTCAATTAGGCTCTCACATAGGTTATTAATCACAACCAAATTACCATGAATTATTCAGTACCATTCCTCTTCTCCCCAGCTTCAACCTACATCCTTTACCATCTCTCAAAATCCATAAAAACCTGAGAGTATTTCCATATTTGTTCAAAAAAAGGTCTCAGGGAAGTAATGCCCAAAGCCTGCATCACCTCTGCATCACTAACTGTAGTGCCATAGTTTTTCTTCCCCAGAAGAGGGGCAATGGTACTCTTTCAATGCTAACTTGGTTTTTTTGCAGGTACATTAACTAGGTATAGAACTCTGAAGCACTCTCAATGTGTGTATCAGCATCCCATATGATTAGTCTGTTGGGAGTGCATCAAAGTTCTTGGACCTACCCTTCTGATCATGCCATACAAACATACACATCACAATCAAACAACATCGATACATGTAGAAACCACTACATCAGGACAATAGTTTCACCAATATCTCATGGACTCATCAGTGCTATGGTTCATATGCCATATGAACACACTATTGATATTTGGTTATGGGCACATCAGAGTCTCAACGACAGCCAATCGCAACCACCAATGTAGTGCTCCATCTTCTATCATAGACATCAAACACAAATAACTAACTATTTTTCATCTTTTGATCATGTATATGATTCTCTTCAACCTGGATTTCCTTTTTGGTAATGATAAAACTATGATAAATATAGGTTATTGGTGTTATGGAACTAACCCCCATTCTTGGATGTATATTTTTTCCCACTTTATTTGGGGATAGTTTGTCCAAACTTTAGATATAGTTCCTCTTGTAGATGGAAAGAGTCTTTCCAAATTCTTTACACAGTTGGACTAGGTTACTCTTGTTTTTGGGGTCCATTTGCTTACCCAATATGAATAGGGCATATGGAACCATTTTATTTGTCTGACTTCACTTATTGTACAAGATTAAATTGATGGTTCTTTTTGGACAATCAATTGATTATCCACCATAGGTTTGGAGGTGAGGTTCATATATTCCTCCAATGGTGTAATTGTTGATTCATATTTATAAAAATTAACCCTAGGTACAAAGGCTAGTGGTTTTATTAAAAAAATATTAAGCTGACTACAATTAACATTTTGTGTACACGACCTCGGATCGGTATTTTGATGATTCAGGTGGGTCCATATCATAGTTTTGGAATTGAGCGTATGCCCCAAACTGAATTCGGAAGACCCTAACTTGATTTGACTTGTTTTGTCAAAAGCTAGTGGTTTCAAAATTTTATAGGTTTTATCGTAGGTTGACTTTGTGGTTATCAGATTCGAACTTTGGTTCTAGAAATTGGTATAGGTTCATTTTTATCTTTAAATTTCTCTTCCAAATTTGGTTCAAATCGGAGTTGGTTTGATAGGATTCGGATACTTAGTTGTGATTTTAGAAGTTCTTGACTTTTCTTTGAAATTTCATGCATTTTGATGTCTGATTCGTAATTCTAGATTTTATTTTAGTGCTTTGATCGTGCGAGTGAATTTTCATGCTATTATTACACTTGTGTCCATGTTTGGTTTGGAGCCCGAGGGGTTGGATGAGTTTCAGATAGGCTACGAACCATTTTAAACTTGGAAAATTGCTGGTTTTTAACTATTCTTGATATCTGGTGCATTGTGCTTTGCGATCGAAAAGCTTCTCGCAATCACGAATGAAAACTTGGGGCTGGGGTGGATTTCTTATTCGCGAATGTAGGCTTACCCTTATGAACACAAAGCAGTGGAGGGCTTATCCATCGCGACCGTGACCTTCTTCACGCGAACGCGAAGAGTTATTTGATTCTGGGGGGAGGCAGCTAGTTACTCTACGCGTAAAAAGGCATTGGCTCGTAAACACGAAGGTAAGGGGAGTAAGCCTATGCGAATGCAAAGGATAGCTTACGCACACGAGGGGCTTTTTGCCGATGTGCTTCGCGATCGTATTAGGTGATTCACGAATGCGAAGAACACCTGATGCCCAATTATTTAAACTTTCAAAATTCGGGATTTTCTTCACTCTTCACCATTTTCAAGTTTGAGCTCAGCCTAGAGGCTATTTTGAAGAGGTTTTTCATCTTAACTTCATAGGGTAGTAGATTTTAACTTGTTTCCTTTTATTTCCATAAATGCCCATTGATTTAACCTTTAATCTAATCCTTTTATGGTAGAAATTAAGGATTTAGGTAGAAATTAGAGATTTTAAAAAATTGAGATTTAGACCTCAAATTGAAGTCGGACATCAAAACTAATCATATAACCAAGCTCGAGGGTGAATGGGTAATTAGGGTTTTGTCCAATCTTGGGTTTTGACCAAGTGGACCCGAGGTTGACTTTTTTTAAAATTGTTAATGACTGAATCCTTTTCCCTCACGGGTAGTTTCTAAAGCCTATTTTGAATTATTTGAATTATTTTTTGCTAGATTTGATTGGTTTGGAGGTTAATTCTAGAGAAAAAGTCGCGGTTGAGCATTGATTTGGTTGCAGAGTAAGGTAAGTATCGTGGCTAACCTTGACTTGAGGTATTATGACTTGTTGACCTATTTTCTATGTGTATTATGTGTGGGGATGACGTATATATGAGGTGACGAGTACATATGTGTTGTTATTGGGTTAAAGCATGGGGGTGAAGATTGTTTCTTTGTTCTAAGTAGCTTCATTGACTATGTTTTCCATGCTCAGGTTAGATTATTAATTCTTTAATTTGTCTCCTCGTAACTATTGTTTTATTTAAAGATGTAGGTAATTTTGAAAGTTGAATTGGTTACCATAGCTCTATAATTGAAGTGATATTTCTTTCTGCATTACATTATTAATTTGTATTTGTATTGTTGCTTGGTGAGGAAGAGTGAAAAGCACGAAGGGTGTTTTCGTGCCTTTTTTGCATTCATTATCATATATTAAGAAGTTGTGAGGATTTAAAGTACTAAGGGTGATGTCGTTCTAGAGAGTAAAAGCATGAAGAATGATGTCATGCCATTTTTATTCATGATATTACATGGTGAGGACGAGAGAAAAAGCACGAAGGGTGATGCTGTGCCATCTTTATTTCATTGCCTTATTTGATTTTCGGATTGGTGATTTACTTGGTTACATTGTTTCTTACTTCGGAAGATGTCATTTGGTGATTTCATACTTGCCGTTTTATGATATTTCCCCTTTCGCATGTCCCCTCCCAGTTAATATTTGATGTTATAAACGTCAATACCACACAAGAGTGGGGGGGCGTGATTTGTGTGGTACCCAATTTTCGATCTAGAAGAACCAGGTTCTTCTAAGTGATCTAACTACTACTGTTTGCGGAATTAAAAATACATAAATTAAAGAACACAGAGATTTTTTTGTGGAAAACACCTGGCTCAAAAGGTGAAAAAACCATGACCTACTACTCAGTAGGATTTTCCAAACTTCCACTAAAATCACTGAGCCAAAATAGCATTTACAAAAACTCTTTGTAAACCTAAGGATTAACTCTAATCCCTTTATAGCACACATCCTCAACTGTTGCGACAACTTCAAGTTAGCTTATAACTTGAATACTCAAATTACAATTGCTTCTATAAAAGCTGAAAGGTACAACTTTAAAGCACCTACTACAATTGAACTAGAATAACAAAAAAACACAATGGAATTGGTTCTTCTATCTCGTCCAAGTAGCTTCAGGAGTGCACACTTAAATCTCACATAAATTTCTTGCAAAATTGCCTTGCTCTTTTGCTCTCAATTTAGTTTAACTTTTGCGTATGTGCAATACCTGTAAAAGAGAATAATCATTGTTATTTAATAAGTTAGTAATTAGAGTTTGATTGAGACTCAATTGCTGATCTTCCATCGAAGTTGAGTCCCTGAACAAGACAAACTCCAACCCTATCTTTTATCCGAATTGTGTTCTCTTCTTATAAGGAACTTTCTCTTCTTATCCCATATGTAACTTTTTCGATCAGTTCAGGAGATATTGCTACTTGATCAATGGGAATTATCTCTTTCACGTGCATCTCACATGTATTGATTGACAAATACTGTGATTCACATGATAGACCTGGTCCATGACTGAGTTCATTTGTCATTCTTCAGAACTTCACCTGTTCTTGGGCCAACAAATTCCCCCTTTTTGATGATGACAAACTCTGTGCTTTTTACTGATCAAAGAACCTATAAGAACTCAACTTAACCATCTACATTTATTAAAAAAAATTACTTATCATCAAGGTCCAGGTGAATTAGGTTATAGATATCACTTATTTCAGAATAAAGTGTAAAGCACAATATCTTCTCCCTATTGGCATCATCGAAAAGTTGCATACATAAAGTGAATCCCAGATTTTAATAAGTACTCATGGCCACTGGGCAACTGTAAGTGAAATCATTGTGCAATTATCAATAATCAACAAACATATTTAAACTATCAAGATCAGAATCATCATTGAATAAGAGAAAACAGCAGTTGTCATTGATAGAGATATGCTTCCACAAACAGACCACAAAAAGATAGAAAAACTTTCAAAGCATGAGCAAAAAAAATAGAAACATCCCTAATCCGGGTCATTGGGGGTCACTGGGGTACTAGACTAGTTCAGAAGACAAGTGCTAGAAGACTTGTGGCTTGGAGGAACTAGAGGGTTGAGACTGGAGAAGGGTCAGCATATTCTGAAGCATTCCATCACTCTTCTCCTTTTCTTTTGCTAGCTCAGTTCTAAGGCCATCCCTCTCAATTTCCAATTCACCCACATGAGCATTGAGCCTAGCAATCTCAGCATCCTTAGTTCCACATTCTTGAACTAAAGCCCTAACCTTGCTGTTGATGGGTGTCCTCAGAGATGAACCAGGTTCATGTAATTTGCAGTGTGCCTTCTCTCCTATCTGGGTAAGAGGCATTTTTTGACTAATTCAAACAAGACCTTGTGCTCAGGCATCATTTCATTTTTCTGCACAAATCTAGCTTCATGCACATCTCTGAGTCACAGAACCTCCTAGTGATTTCAAGAGCAGTAGGGAGAGGATCCAAACATGGCCACCTTTTCATCATACCCTTCAGTAGGTATGTCCAGGATCTCACCCAGTTTGAGTGCATCAAACTTTACTTTGACTCCTTTCACCAGGCTGGTGACTACTTCATCCTTCATAGCAGCATTGGCCATAAATTCAATCAGTTCATTCTTGGCTAGCCTCCCATCCATTTTGAGGACCATGTCCTTCCAACCTTGTGCAGCTAATGCATCTACCAGTCTCATCATCCCTGGCTCAACCAGGTCCTTCAGCAAACTTCCTTTCAGAATTTTTCTCCTGCCAAAGATGGCAAACTTATCCTACTCCTTCTCCGATTCCTCTTCTTCTTCTTCTCCACTCCACTCTTCATCATCTGAAACTCTTGCTTGTTTTTCTTTCACTGCAAATCTTGTCCTCTTGGCTAATGAGGGTTCAACAGACACAGGTACAGAAGAAGATTTCTTGGAAGAAGTCTTGGACTTTTTAGGTTTTTGTGTAGGAACCTCCACTGTAGTTTCCCTCTCTTGATGGACCAGTTCCATCTCCTCTTCTTCTGCAACCTCAGAGGATTCTGCAACCTTTATCTTTCCCTTCTCCAATTTCTTTTTCTTGCTTTCTTCCAGAACTTTTTGTAGGTGAGCTTCACTTTGTCTTACCCTGCTTCTTGTAGCTCTTATCTTAGGCACTGAAGGGGAAGTAGATTTTAGGGATGAAGGTTTTCTTTTCTTGGTTGGTTTGGGTACATTTGGGGATTTTTGTGAGGTAGCTTTGCATTTCTATTGGTCATAACTTGTCCCAACCCTTTTTCAGAATATCAACTAGATTTTCCTCAACAGATGAACCAGGTTCATCTCTTTGTTTGCGTAGATGAACCAACCCTTCAGCTGCTTCCCCAGAACCACTTCCCCCTGACTTTATGCCACTCTCGTCTTCAACTCCACATATAGCAAGAACTGCTCCTTTCCCTTTTCCCCTATCTTTACCACTTGCTCCCTCTCTTTTTTTTTCCTTTCTTTTTACCTCCACTCCTACTCGATTCAGCCAACTTTACATCTCTAATAGGTCCAACTAGAACAACCTATTTTCTAAGTTTTCAACCACAGAAGAACTTAACTTGGCAGGGTTTTCTTGAATTTTCTCAGTGTCAGAAGACCCATGTCCTTCACCTTTACTGGCAGATATAAAGGACTCGGAGTCAGAACTGGAGTTAGACTCTTGTCCTGGGCTTTCTTTCATCTGGCTAGCTTTCAATCTCTCATTTAAGACTTTCCTCAGAGCTCCAGATGCTACAGTTTTTCTAGCTAACATTTTTTGCCTTCGAAACCTAGGTTTTGGGAATTCACTAGGAGGAGTAGATGAGTATGAATTTGAGGGTGATGGTGGTGGAGGAGGAGTACCAAGATGATCTTGTGGGTTAGACATGGTTGATTATTTCTTGAGAGAATTTGTGAATTTCTGGAGAAGAGAAGCGATTAACACTGGAGAAATATTTTGACGGTTTTAGAATAATGAAAAAGATTAGAGATGTGGTGTGTATTTAAAGGCAATTAGATATTAATGCAGTAACGATAACTTTTTCAAGGGTCAATTAGAAGTCTAATCAAATTGTAATTCCAGACTTTTAATGATTATTTCGCTTCCCTAGATATTAGGCAAAAATTACAGTTTTAGAGTTCTAAATAGATGAAACTGGTTCAATGCCTCAACGGATAGAAATATTCTAGGCATTTGGCAAATATAGGACTTCTGCTCATGATTGAATTGTTAATCTTTCTAATTATGCAAAGTATTGAAAACATACCTGAGCTTTCATATGAACTCATATTGATGAACCAGGTTCTTCATATAGAACCCTCTTGAACATGCCTCAAATGTCATAATAGAAAAAACTTTGTAAGAGATCAGTGAATCATATATACACATGTCACAGGAGTATACTAATTAATGTATGAAACTGAGTAAGAATTAATCTAGATATTTACACAAAGTTAGAACTCCTAACCAATAATTTTTTTCATCATATTTTTTTCATTGTGCATTCTGAACTAGACCTATTAGGTGATATTAATCATCCCTAATTCCAACCTGTTCCTCTCAAAGTTTTCTCTACTTAGTGCTTTAGTGAAAATGTCAGCAATTTGCTTATCAGTAGCACATAATTCTATGGAGATCAGTCATTTCTTGTGACGACCCGATCTGTTGTCTCATGAGTTACCGCTCTGTTCTCCCCGTTTCATGCTTCTTCATGTTTCATTATCAGTGTTTGGTGTGTTAGAGTTGATTTGGATTGGTTTTGGTAGAAAATGAGACACTTAGTCTCTTTAAGGAAGGCTTGTCTTGGAAAAGTCAACCGGACGTTGACTTATGAGTTAGAGGGATCGGATGGGATTTTTGGTGATTTGGTTAGCTTCGGAAAGTAATTTGTGACTGAGAAGTGTGATCGGAATTGATTTTGGAGGTCCGGTGTAGAACTAGGCTTGAATTGGCGAAGTGCGGTTGATAGGTGAGATTTTGACCCGAGGGTCGTAATGGAATTTCGAGAGTTGCAGTAGCTTCGTTAGGTGATTTGGGATGTGTGAGCAAAATTTCAGTTGAATCAAAGGTGTTTAGGTCGGGTTTTTGATCGAATGCGAGTTTCGAAAGTTTTGGTTGAACTTAGGCTTTGATTTGAGGAAATTTGATGATTTTGATGTTAACTATAGTGTTTTGACGGTTCGAGCAAGTTTGAGCAAGGTATCGGGTCACATCTATATTTTTGGTTGAGGTCCCGAGGGCCTCGGGGTATTTTCGGATGGCCAACGGGGTGAAAATTGGACTTGAGAGATTGCTGAACTTATCTGGCACCTGGTGTTTTTGCACTTGCGGTTTTGGGACTGCAGGTGCGATCTCGCGGAAGCGGTCAATAGGGGCGCAAAAGCGGAAGTGGGGCTCAGGGCAGGTTCCGCAGAAGCGGAAGCCTGGCCGCTGAAGCGGTTCCACTGGAGCGGATATTTAGCCGCAGAAGCAGTCTTGGATTTTTAAAAGGGGAACCGCAGGAGCGGTAGAAACACCGCAGAAGCGGTAGTTGTAGGTGCGGTAATTAGACCGCAGAAGCAAAAATGTCTGGACAGTACCATTTAATTTAAACTTCGCGAATTTTGAAAGAACACAACATTTCCACTTCGGACTAAGAGGGTTTTGGGCGATTTTGAAGAGAGTTTCGAGGGCTTTCATCAGGTATGGATTCTTGGACTTAGAATACGTTATTATGGTGTAAAATCATGGATTAACCCTAAAAACCCAAGGAATTAAAGGTTAAAAATGGAGGTTAGGGCTTGAAACTTAAGAGAGTTAAACTAGGGATTTGAGAGGTTAAATGGACTCCGATTCTTGTGAATTTGATATGTATAGACTTGTGGCGAGATAAGGAACATTTTGGTATAAAAATTTCTGACTTTCAAGAAGTGGGCTCGGGGCTTGGGGTTTGCTAGTTTCGAGATTTTTGCTATTTCTCGATTGTTTTGGATTGGGTATTATTCCCTTAGCATATTGTGATGTATTCGCTCTGATTTTGGTTAGATACGATGCGCGTGGAGGCCGATTTGAGGGGCAAAGGCATCGCGAGCTAGAGATTTCACCGGTTCGAGGTGAGTAATACTTGTAAATGATATACTGAGGGTTTGAAACCCCGGATTTGCACATCATAGTGATGTATTGAGGTGACTTGCACGCTGGATATGAGCGTGGGGTAGAGCACCATTGAGGATTGTGACTTGGTCCGTCCCGGTTGTTGATTTTTACCGTGTATTTGACTGAAACTACTTGTTATCATCATAATTTGGGCTGATTACCATGTTTGGGCTTCGTGCCAACTATGTAAATGCTTCGGGGATTGATATTACTATTTTAGCATATCTTGCATATCATTTGGTTTCAATCCAAGGTTTTAAATACTATTTTGCAAAATCAGGCATACTTTTAAGTTTTGAAAACTCAAATGGTATTTTAAATAATATTTCGGGCTGAGAGCTACTGTTTTACAAATGCCCAAGGGGCTTATGCTGATTTCTAGATTGGGCATGAATCGGGCTGTGCGCCGCAACAGTGATTTTGAAATAGTGGTAATAATGACATTGTATGATGTAACTTGAAACAGTGGTAATAATGACACTGTATGATGTAACGTGAAACAGTGGTAACAAAGACACTATATGATGTGACTTGAAGCAGTGGTAACAATGACACTGTATGATGTAAATTGGTCAGGTAACAATGACTGACCGTTCAGGTAACAATGACTGACCGTTCAGGTAACAATGACTGACCAGGAATTAATTGATGCCACGAGATGGAATGATATTGCGCTTGGGCTGTAGGAGCCCCTTCGGAGTCTGTACATACCCCCAGTGAGCGCCATCGACGTTAAATGGATCGGGCTGCACGCCGCAACGGGTACCGGAGTGTACCGTCATATGCATTACATTGCACTCATGCATTTGTTCCTATTTTGTATTAGTTGTCATGACATTTCAGCACTCGCATTTCATTGGCTTCCATGCTACCTCTTGCACTGCTTACCTGACACCCTGGTATTATTTGTTAATGGAGTGTTGTGCCCAAGGGGCTGATTTATATGCTGACTTGCATTATCTGTTTCGCATTCATTTGCTTAACTGTTAGAAAAAGGATATTTTTGAAAGTGGCTTTAAACTAAGCCACGATATTTCTAAAGTTTTCACGGTTTCACTGTTTTCTCAAAGGGTTACACTGTACTATATAGCATGATGAATTGCATTACGTGGTTTCTTGCTGCTCAGTTATTATTTATCTGTATTACTCACTGAGTTGGAGTACTCACTTTACTCCCTGCACCTCGCGTGCAGTTGCAGGTATTTGTTACTCGGTAGCGGGTTTGAGCTGATTGAGGATTTTGTTATTGTAGCTGAGCAAGGTGCCGCCAGTGTTCGCAGCATCGGACGTTGTATTTAGAATTCCCAGAATTTATCTTTGTATATTATTGGCCCTGTAGTTGTGTTCAGGTTTCTTTAGATGCTCGTGACTTGTGACACCCCGGTCGGGTTGTGTTGGGTTGTAAATACTGGTTATTATTGTCGTTGAGCTGTATTTAAATATTCATTTATGTTTAATAATTGTTAAAGAGATGATTTGAGCTAGTTGGCTATCCTTGTCTTCACGAGAGGCGCCATCACGACCGGGTTTGGGAATTGGGTCGTGACAAGTTGGTATCAGAGCCTAGGTTACTAGGTCTCACGAGTCATGAGCAGGTTTAGTAGAGTCTCGCGAATCGGTACGGAGACGTCTGTATTTATCCTCGAGAGGCTGCAGAACCTTTAGGAAAGCTTCACTTTCTTGGAATTCTTATCGTGCGTACTTGATTCAGCTTGAGATATAACTCTTGAAATTCCTTCCACACATTTGTATGTGCACGTGAGCGCTCAGCGTCAGATGTGCCTTGATGGCTTTTGATTCCCCGATCAAGGGGCGAGATGTAATCTCTATGAGTTTGATGTTGGGCCAGCATGGAGGACTTGAGGTCGGATCTTTACCATGGTTTGAGCACCGAGGTGCTGATTGTGTGAGCAAGTATTTTGAACTTATATGTTCGGTACTGTACCTATTAGCCGGAATGACGGTTTGGTATTCATGTGATGAGTATGTTAGTACAGCGAGATGTATCTATATGACTTGGTAGTGACGAAGAAGTCTGCTGGATAATAGATGAACTGTTAAGTGTTTGATTTCTATTGTGATTTAATGTGTAGTCCGAGTTATGGGCGCATGAAGAATATTTTTGTGTCTCCTAGTTGGGGAGTGTAATGCATTTCATGTGGCGGTATGAGTTCAGACCCAGGAAGACTAAATGACTGTGTAATGTTTATGACGGTGGAAGGTATGTAGAAATGTTAATTGAGGCGAAGCAGGTGGGTTATCTCCTGTGGAGTGTTCTTAAGTGGTATGATCCCTCATGTGTATGTTAGGAGGTATCATGTGTAATTGAAGGGTATGTGTTGAAATTTGAAAATTTGGGTTGCTTAAAAGAGTGGACTCAACAGATGTGGGGATAAATGCGAGATTTGCAGAGGATTTCAGTACTAGATGATCTGTGTTTTCACAACTGGTAGATGATTTGAGTTTAATCTCACTATGATATTGTGGCATCATTAGAGTAAAAGTATTATGGGTTATTGAGTGTGTCCTGATATATGTCTTCGAGCCAAGTTGGGGAGATTGCTGTTGATTAGCTGATTGCACGGTTATGTGCTATGGTGGTTCCGTTTCGAGGAACACTGGCGAATCAGTTCTGGTTGCGAAAATTGAGCCGAGGATGGCACGAGCGAAGCAAAATTTTGACAAAGGTTATATGGTGCCTCGTAGATGTGTAAGAATCAGAGGATGTCTTAAGCTGTTATTGGTAAAAATGCTCGGTGCATGGAGTAGGAAGATGCTTGTTTGTATTGGGATAAAGATCTCACTTTGCGTTATCGGAGTGCCAATAAGGCATGAGTGACTCTGTTCGTTGGGTCAGGTAATTTGTAGTTTGAATAAGAGTGAATGACTTTCGAGGATGGTTCTAATGTGTTCAAGATTCTACATGTGACAACCATGTGTCTTAAGGTTGTGTATGTTGTTAGAGATTGTGTTTTCGTTGGAAAATGTCAAGACTTGTGGTATTTTTATGTTAATTATGGGATTCTATGCATCCGTATCAGGAAAATAAAGGTAATAGATTTAGATTCACAGGAAATTCTTCATAGTAGATTATTTTGGGAATGTGGTGTTTCTGGGAACATTTGAGCGAGTATTCAGTGGCTTATGGGTCTTAGACAGTATGGTCTCGTGCTTGGGTCTCGTGTGGTAAGCCTGGCTCGAGGCGTTGTGGTGCTACAACAAGAAGGAATGTCAAGTGGATGATGAATCACAAAGGAAATTAGATAGATGGAATAGCTTGATAGTGGACCGAATCGGTATGGTAAGGATATGATTAATTTCTTTATATGTGTTCAAGGTAATGAGCCCTTACAGGTATTGTGCAGCAAAGCTCTTGAGTGCTGACAACTTGTCTAGTCTGGTCTAGTTAGAAGGATTCAGTCCTGACAGTTTAGCTTGTGCAAAGGGAATTGGGGAAGAATTCTTTTTAGGTTTCACCGTGGTTTGGAGATGTATATATATATTCTATGGGCATGAGAAGCATGGAATGCGTAATGATTTTCTTCCAAATAGGATCAATGGAAGTTGTTGGCTAGGTGAGTTACAGTTCAGTTCTGAAAAGAAGTTCATAAAACTCCTAAGTGAAGAGTAGCCTCAGATAACGAAGGAAATGATACTGCTAATTGGAAGTGATTTGACGAGAGTATTTGTCTCGAAAAGGGGTAATGTGTCTTAACTGATGATACTTCGGTAGTATTGTGGCGCTTTCTTGTTAGATCGACTGCTGATGTCTGAGTTTTTTGATGGCATAGGGAAATTTTAATAATATCTTTCATGGAACGATTGGGTACTTGAGATGTAATATGTATTAATACGAAAGAATTTGGGATCAGGTACAGTGATTCGTGTGCTATATGGAGTTGGAGACTGGGAGTTCTCATGTTCAGGCTATGTAGTGGTTGTGATCGTGTGTATTGGTACCGTTAGCGGCTATTGGTATTTGGAAGCCCGAGTGGATCTTTCTTTGCTTGGTATATTAGATTCTGGATATGATATTGGGGTGTAGAATGGTTGTCTCAGTGTTGGGTTATTCTAGACTATTGTGCTATGGGCTATGTCGGAAAACACCACAGGTTGCGTGGCGAGGTGCATCGAATTATGTTCTAGCAGAGTGGTTTGTATTCCAAAGACCAGCGAACGACTGGGAAAGATTGCTTTCCTTAATGGGGCCTTTGTGGCAGATGTCAGTGTAGAGGTTTCTATCATTGATTCAGTTCCGGTATTGAGGGACTTTTCGGATGCGTTCCTTGTGGCCGGGCATATCGTCGGGCCAGACTGTGAATTTCAGTATTTATTTGGTGCCGGGCACCGTATCGTACGGATCCGGCAGGAGTTAAAGTAGTAGAAGGAGCAGCTTCAGGCTTCTTGGTATTGAGTTCGTTGGCAGGCCGATGTGGCTACGTATTTGGCTTGAGTTAGCTTGGTTAGTTCCGAGTGGTATTGTTGAGGGATAGGTTGATTCGATCGTTGTTGAACTTAATAATGATTTGGGGAGATCTATGAGTTGCTTTCTGTGCTGTGAGATGTTAAGATTTGTTGGATATGGGCTCATGTGGCATGGTTATATTGAGGATTCATAGAGGAAGTCGAACGGGAAGAGTAATTGAGTGTTGCTTGGTAAACGGAGTACGGGTTATGACCTACCGGGTTGCATGTCGTATGTTATTTGTGTCACTGTGGGTGTAATGAATTGCCTTGGTTTCAGACATCAAACTGTGCGTGGCTGTTGATTTTGAGCATAGCGACTTGAGATGTGTCAGGTGCAACAGTGTTTGGGTAGGATCGCGCATTGTAGCGAGGCTACGTGGAGTTATGACCTTTCGAGGTAGGTTCAGGTGTTCTATCTCTATGATGTGAGACGGGGTCTCAGCCTTGTGTTGTGATGATACTGATGGACTTGAGTTACAGCTCTTTCGTTTGAGTCATTTGTCATGATTTGAGTATGTTCAAACCGTTTCTTATTGGTGCGTGTATTATGCAAGTTGTGGCTTAGGCCTGTATTGAGGTGTCATATCACCAGAGTGGTGCGTTGGATTCGAGGTGATCATTGGAGTCATTAATGAATACGAACAGATTTGATCTCAGCTGGTTAGAAGGATAATATCGGGATTCAGCCCGAAAATCTATTGTGGAATTAGTCAAAAAGGGAGTGGCTTCATGTATCGGTAATATGAGGAATAGTTACAGTTTATCACGTGTTTTATTTATTGTTAGCAGTATATGAAAGTATTGGAATAAGACTTTAGCTAATAGGAGGTTTTCTATCGGTATTTGGTTATTGTGGGCAACAGACGTGAATAGAGTCTATCATTTCGAGTGTTTGGATTATGTGGTATATTGTATGGTTCCATATGAGGTTGCAGGGATGGTTTATTATAGCTGGTTCAGGTTTATTCTGAATATTGACGTGAGGTTCTGATTTTGAGTATGACTTCAGAAAGTGCAATGTGGTCCTACGGTTTATGGTTTAGATGGACTGTGAAATTTCAGCTATATCGTGTTATTGGACCTATGCGAGATAGGGTGACGAGGGATCACCCTGGGTTTATGCTTGGTAAGGTCATTCAACTATTGGGTTGCTTCTAGTACAACTCTAGGTACGCTCGAGGACAAGCGTTTGGTTTATGTTGGGGAGGATGTGACGACCCGATCCGTCCTCTCATGAGTTACCACTCTGTTTTCCCCGTTTCATGCTTCTTCATGTTTCATTATCAGTGTTTGGTGTGTTATAGTTGATTTGGATTGGATTTGGTAGAAAATGAGACACTTAGTCTCTTTAAGGAAGGCTTGTCTTGGAAAAGTCAACCGGACATTGGCTTATGAGTTGGAGGGCTTGGATGGGATTTTCGGTGATTTGGTTAGCTTGGGGAAGTAATTTGTGACTGAGAAGTGCGATCGGAATTGATTTTGGAGGTCCGATGTAGAACTAGGCTTGAATTGGCGAAGTTAGTATATTGGCAAAGTGCGGTTGATAGGTGAGATTTTGACCCGAGGGTCGGAATGGAATCCGAGAGTTGCAGTAGCTTCGTTAGGTGATTTGGGATGTGTGTGCAAAATTTCAGTTGAATCGGAGATGTTTAGGTCGGGTTTTTGATCTAATGCGAGTTTCGGAAGTTTTGGTTGAACTTAGGCTTTGATTTGAGGAAATTTGATGATTTTGATGTTAACTATAGTGTTTTGACGGTTCGAGCAAGTTTGAGTAAGGTATCGGGTTACATCTATGTCTTTGGTTGAGGTCCCGGGGGCCTCGGGGTGTTTTCGGATGGCCAACGGGGTAAAAATTGGACTTGAGAGATTGCTGAACTTATCTGGCACCCGGTGTTTTCGCACCTGTGGTTTTGGGACCGTAGGTGTGGTCTCGCGGAAGCGGTCAATAGGGGCGCAGAAGCGGAAGTGGGGCTCAGGGCAGGTTCCGCAGAAGCGGAAGCCTGGCCGCTGAAATGGTTCCGCTGGAGCGGATATTTAGCCGCTGAAGGGGTCTTGGATTTTTAAAAGGGGAACCACAGGAGAGGTAGAAAGACCGCAGAAGCGGTAGTCGCAGGTGCAGTAATTAGACCGCAGAAGCGAAAATGTCTGGGCAGAACCATTTAATTTAACCTTCGCGAATTTTGTAAAAAAACACAACATTTCCACTTCGGACTAAGAGGGTTTTGGGCGATTTTGAAGAGAGTTTCGAGGGCTTTCATTAGGTATGGATTCTTGGACTTAGAATACATTATTATGGTGTAAAATCATGGATTAACACTGAAAATCCAAGGAATTAAATGTTAAAAATAGAGGTTAGGGCTTGAAACTTAAGAGAGTTAAACTAGGGATTTGAGAGGTCAAATGGACTCCGATTCTTGTGAATTTGATATGTATGGACTCGTGGCAAGATAAGGAACATTTTGGTATAAAAATTTCTAACTCTCGAGAAGTGGGCCCGGGGCTCGGGTTTTGCTAGTTTCGAGATTTTTACTATTTCTCGATTGTTTTCGATTGGGTATTGTTCCCTTAGCATATTGTGATGTATTCGCTCTGATTTTGGTTAGATACGACGCGC